>VWZP01010159.1:1019054-1032722 GCA_013396995.1 Dicaeum eximium
CTGGTCCCATAGATTTATGAATATCCAAGCATCTCAGCAGTTCTCTGACTGCCTCCTCTTCGATAATGGGGAGACCATTCTGTTCCCTGGCACCACTGACCAACCCAGGAGGACAGCTGTCCTGAAGGCAAGCCATCTTCCCACTAAAAACTGAGGCAAAGAAGGCATTAAGCACATCTGCTTTCTCCTCATCTGCAGTTACTAAATTCCCTCTCTCATCCAGTAAAGAACAAAGGTTGGTCCTACCCTTCCTTTTACCATTAATATATTTGTAAAAACATTTTTATTATCCTTTAGAGAAGTTGCCCTTTTGAGTTCAAACTGAGCTTTGGCCTCCCTAATTTTTTTCCTACATGCTCTAGCAGCCCCCTTGAATACTTCCTGAGAGACCCTGCCCTCCTTCCAAAGATGATACATCCTCCTTTCATTCCTAAGTTCCTTCAAAACTGTCCAAGCTGGACATTTGCCTCAACGACTTATCTTTCGTCACACAGGGACAGTCTGTTCCTGTGCCCTCAAGATCTCTATTTTGAAGCACACCCACCTTTCCTGAACTCCTTTGTTTTTAAGGGCTGCTTCCCCGGGAACTCTCTGAATAAGTCTCCTAAGTAGGACAAAGTCTGCTCTCTGGAAGTGCAGTGTAATAGTGTTATTGGTCTATAGATGCAGGTAAATAAACAATTGCTAAGCATTGAACTAAATTACTTTCTAAATTATTTTTTCCCTTTTCCCTACTGAAAAGTATTCCCACTTTTCAGTATTTGGAAGGAGTCTGTCATTTTTACCTGTGTTTTACAGGTTTTTTTATATTTATTTGTCTAAGCCATTGCTTTTATTTAATATTTACTTGTCAAAGCATTTGGTTTTATTTTTTCAATTTTTTTTTCTCATCTTCTCATCCCAAAGGACTGTTTTTACTCTTCTTTTTTTCTTTGTGTAGAGAAAATTCCTCCCAGAGGCCAACATCAATGTATCCTGCTGCTGCTTTCAGCTCCATCTCCTCTACTGAAAGGTGGGAACAAAGGCTTGGCAGCCTTTGAAACTTATTTTGATTCAGTTTCCAGCATACAAACATGAAGAAGAAGCACCAAGTCAGCTTTCTGAAAAAGGGGTAGCTTTGCAACCAACATGAGATCCAGATTGTATTCTCTTTTACAGGAGGATGTAACTTGCTCTGTTTTTCTTGATGCTGAATTAGATTTGTTTTCCTCCTTCTTCCCCAGAAAAAATAGCCTGCTCAGCTGTACTAGTATCTGTACAGGAAAACATAGAAAGAATATATCAGGAACTTGAAGAGAAACAAGGACAGGATGCAAAATATGAAAAGATTGGTTCCTCCATCTAAGGGACTGTGGTTATGCTCAGTTCAGTTGAAGAAAGAACAGAGAGAATTGTTTGGGAAAACTTAGAATTCTAGACTGTTGTTATATCTTCTTGTAGCCATTGTTTATTGATGTTCCCTATTCACCAATTAGGTGAGAGATGTTCTTTTGTAGCTCCTTTGTATCCAATCATAATTCACCTTAGCGAAGCATGTTATAAAAGGTGCAGAGTTTGTAATAAACTTCCCTTTTCCCTTTTTGCCCTGCTACCTTCTGAGAGTTGGAGTCTTCACTTTTCGCACCTGGCTCAATAGCAACAAAGGACAGTGAAAAAAATGCTCTGGGACAATTGTAATGCATAAAGAAAGCAATGTCTAACATTCTGGTTCCCTTTGTTAGAAGCGTGGGGGAAAATTCTCTTCTGTGCCTGGGAGATTAATTTAAAACTATGTCAAAGTGGGTTCTGGAGCCCCCAAGTGCAGCTAAGCAGCAGGTATGCAACAGGCAAGGCTGCTGGTAGTTTATAAAGCTGGGGGTTTTGAGAGGAATATTCTGCTGTTAGATCCAGCTGGTGTATTTCTGTAGTGGTTTCTGGGTGCAGCCTGTACTTGCTTCTCTGCAACATCCTATTAAAAAAAGAGGATTTTTGTGATTATGGGCTTGGCTCATAATCCCTAATATTAGGAATATTTTTATTCATTTAGTGTATTCCTTTGGAAAACATGAAGAAAATAAAGAGTCTGGATTGTCTTCCTTGGCCAGGTCATCTTCAGAGTAGATCTCCGATATCCTTGGGAATACCACATGAAGACACCAATATTCTGTAAGTATGCTGAGCCTTTTTATCTCCTCCTCAGCAGAGGTGTGACTTTGTGTTCTCTGGAAGAACAACTGAAATCTAAAGCCATCCCAGTTATCTGTTAAAAACTCTACTTATCTTCCCTTTCAGCCAAGTGCTTTGATTTTTCATCAAGATTGCAATAGGAATGCTTTGGTGGTTCATATTCTCTGTATCAGTTACCAGTATTCAGAAGCCTCTGACTTTTCTTGCTATCAGAAAGGGTAAATTAGTAAATTTTTTTCTGCTTTTGCTATTATTTTCTCTCACACATCAACAGCTATTCAATGTCAATGAACAAATTCTTTCCAAACACAGCTTCGCAATTGCCATTTAACAGGAAATATGTAAAGCATTAAAAAAAAATTAAAAATAACAGCCTGTTCATTTTTCACAATCTACAAAATTATGTAAGTCAAAGAAGTGCTATCAAATATTTGGAATAATGTAGAAGACAGAATTTAGGGTGGATATTTAAATTATAACAACATCTGTGGGATCAGAATGCATGAAAAATTACAAACCAAAAATAAACCACAATCTTAGCAAGGGTATATTTGGTAGTTTTTTAATCATAAGACCTTGCTTAAAAACTTACATGTGCTTTCCCAGGAAACAGCAAATTTTAGTTGGTGACAAGACATTTACCAACATTTGTAATACCTGAAATTTGGGGTATCTAAAATAATGCCAGGATAAAATCATTTGTCGGAGAGCTAAAAAAGAACTAACTGGTTCTTGCTTTCTTCTACATCATCCTGCCTACAAAATGTTACTCCTGATTATGCTGTTTCAAGTTGGGGTTTTTGCCAGGGCGAGATAAAAGCAGAGGAAATGTCTTTGTTACTTCCTCAGGCTTCAAAGGCTCTTCCTTTCTCTCATCTGCTATACATTTTCATGTTTCTGTTTAATTCACTGCTCCAAGTGCTTTGGGTTCCAGCTGGTTTTCTTTGGGTTTGGGGCTCCTATAATAGTTATGGTGGGTTTGCCTTTGGATGTACTGTGAGCAGCTCCTGATACGCAGACTTTTACTGGGAATGAAGCCCCTTGGAGTCATCCTCGCAATGTATGCAGGTGGAACACTGGGAGAGCACAGCCACAAACAAGTCTGACCACTTGGCCCAGATGAGCAGGGTTTCTTAGGTTCTTGTTTTTCATGCCATTTCTTTTTTTCTCTCTGGATGCCATTGCTAATCCATTAAATATACTTGGTAAAGTAGAAGGGAAGCACAGGAAGAGGGCACAAGTCAAAAATGGTACCCGTGGCAATTGCTGGATAATTTTTGCATGCTGAGCATAAACAGTAAACAGATAACTGATGTACTTGCTGTGCAGCTGTCACCTTGTCTGGGAATATATGTAGGAACAAAGACCAGTAAATGCCCTGACACCTCTTAAGAGGCATATTTCGTGTGGAAGGATATTAGCAATTCAAAAGTTAAATTGGGATCTAAGAAAGGTCATTGTCTGGTCAGCCAGTTTATTTTTGACCTAAGCAGTCTTTAATTTAAGAAGCAGAATGATTGGGATAAGCAAGTACAAACCTAAATGGGCAGCTGGCTGCCTGGTGATGTTAAAGCTGAGTCACCCTTATGGGCAGCTTATCTGTACCTTCAATCAAAAGAGGAAAAAGGTAAAGGCAAGAATGAGAGAAAGAACACCCTCACTGCCTATATGATGCTTTCATATCAGTGAAATCAAGCCATTTCTGTTACAATAGCACAGAAAGAAAAAAGGAAAGGCAAATAGAGAAATATGTAAATTTTAAATAAAATCTGTCTATGTATGCTTGCAAATTAGCTGAAACCCTTTGTGTCTCCAAGTAAAAGCAATGTTTTAAAGGTGGTAATCTCGTTTTTGTAGTATTTCTTAATTCCAGTGTGTATTACAAATTTATGCGGTATGAATAAATCCTGAGCTTTCTCATAACAACTTAAGACTGAAAGTAATGAACAATCTTAGTATGGCTTTCTTATAAATAAAACATGCTACTGTGTTTTGTTTAGGGTCTTAAGTCCTCAGCTCTATGCTGGTGACTGGAATAATCAGGTTCTGGTTTTAAGGTTGTGACTTTTTTTTTAATATAAGCATGAATTTGTCAGTCTTAAAAAGGAACTTTCTTCTGTTTCAGATAATTTTTTTCCATTGTTTGGGCCTCTTGCATCACTCAACTGTTTCTTGCCAAGTCTATTTTCCTTTTCCTTCACTACCATAAAGAGTGTTCTTTTGGGGAGGAGTTTTTGGCTGCCTCAGAAGAGTTGCTCTTTTCAATTTCAGTTTAGGTTTCCCTTATAGAGCTCCCTCTTCCACCTTGGGCAAAGAGGTGCTGATGCAATACTTAAAAGCAATATGTAATAGATCAGGTGTGAGAGAACTCCCCAAAACCTCTGTAAAAAGCTTTTCACCCTGTTCCCTCCTGAAATATCACTGAAGTGGTTGTTTCACAGATTTGTGTAGCTATAAAAGCTCTCAACTGCTATTATTACACAATTCTCTAAAAATATATTGATATGCTTAAGTCTCCCTATTTCTTATTCCACCCACTAAACACAGCCCCAGTCTGTTTCTCTGGCTGGCTACCTTTTTCCCCTTGTCCACTTTCATCTGTTAGTTTAACTCTGGAGAAAAAAAAAATTCTCATTGCCATGACAGTGTGAAGGAATGAAATACTTCCAGTGCTCCAGTGGATAAATCATAAAAGCTGAAGTGGTTTTATAAATCATAAAACCTGCTTACTTCATCCCAGTGCACCAGAATCCACTTCTGGTGACTTCCCCACAGCTCTTGACCTGTGTCTGAGAGCCCAGACGCCTGTGCCAAGCACACGCTGGGATTTCAGGGACAGTAATGTGGAGTGAAGCAGAAGGTGCTACTCATCTTTCTAGGCTGCCAATACCCCTGGGTGCAGCATTATGGCTTGTTTGCTTGTTGCTTATGAGATTTAGAAAACTAGTGATAGTTGCTGAGTTGTATGGATCACCTTAAAAGCAATTTGGCTTTGGTAAAGCATAAAATTAAGCAGAAGTTCCTGCTTCAAAAGATGCATAGAGGCCCATAGCTAACCTGGTCAGATGTGCAGCACCCAAGGATGCTTTAAGAGGAGAGGGACTGGACTGGGGCTACCAGTTCTGCTGTCACAAAGAGCAGGGGTGGTAATTGCAGGGAGAACAGTCACACAGGGTGTGCTATCATTAACTTCTCCTGCCTGTCTTTGCCCCATTATGCTGTGCAGCAAAGCTGTGGACTTTTTGTGCAGAACACAAACTGACAGAACTGTCTGGACAGTTAACCCAGATAACTGGGCAGTCAAGTCTACTCACCTGGGACCAGGGCCAGCAGTTCTCAATGAGCTTCAAACCTAGAGTAAGAAAACAAATTATACCTGTGTATGCCATGTACACTTATCAACACTTACTGTACTGTGTGCTCCACATGCTTCACCAAAAGAAAATTGTCTCATTCTTCTGAGACACATTCTGTTGGAGACAATGAGAGGATGAGATATTTTCTGGAAGTTTACTCACCTCTGTATTTTTAACAGTAAATCTTCCATCATTTTCTGTGATCTTGAGATTTTCAACAGTTTCTTTTCCAAACTTAAATGCCCATGGGTAAGTTTAGAAATGTTTTGGATTAAAATATGTAGATTTTAAGCCCTAAAATTAAATATAAAAAGTATTTACATAATGTAGGACTCCATTATTAATTGCTTTGATACAGATATGCCTATTAAATTGATGAGAACTCAAAATTTTATGTTTAATGCCTCAGTAAAATTTTCCAGAATTTAAATGCATTTGCATTCAGAAACCTTGCCTGGTCTGCCTCTGTTTTTTATCATACAAGACTGGAATATATTTAGCTTCAAGAAAAATTATTTAGTTAAAATGCAGTTTGAAAGCTCCCATGGCACTGAGATTTTTTTAGGGAATGTATTTTACAAATTGATGCTAAAGTATTCTCTTTTGCTTACATACATTTGTGTCTTGGGGTTTGGGAAGGTGGGAATGGCTTTCATTCTGAAAAGAAATAACAACACATCTCTGGAGAGTGCTGTACTATCTATACATCTCCACTTCTATTTTGCCTATCTAGGTACTTAAAGCGCGTCTTCAAATTATAGGTATACAGGAGTTCGCAACTTACCTAGAGGAGTTTAATGATGAAGAGATGATTCCTGTGCATTTAAGAATTTTCAGAGGACTTAGCAGAAATGAGATAATCAGTCTTGCTGCAACCCTTATGTCAGGTAGGTAGTTAATTGAATAAAAGACAACCGTGATGCTTCTGTGGCCCGTGGAAGAAAGCCCTTGAAAAGCAGCACAATGTCACATAGCCTGTGTCCTGGCAGCTACTTGCTTCAGTTAGCCTCTTGTTCAGGTGTGCTTCTTGATATGGATAAAAGTTGCTTCCCATATGTACATTCTTCAACCATAAACTCTGAAAAATACTCAAACGTTGCTCATGCACAGGGAAACTGGCTGGTTTTTAGGTTTGGTTTGTTTGGGTTTTGTTTTTTTCAATGCAAAGAGGGTAGCTTCATTCTGGAACATGTTTAGTTTGTAAGTGACAAGTGGTCTGTGAAAGCCTCAGGGGCAATTCAATATTAATGAGGCCAGGCAGCAGAAGTCCCAGTGACACTCAGTGTGGTGAGGGAATGTAATTGGAACTATATAAAGTGAAACAGAGTTAGAATTTCACAAGGTAGTACCCCTAAAAAGTCATAAAAATGAAACACCTCGCTTCTGCTCTTTCCAGCACCTCAAGAACATGCTGCCGCTCTTTCATTTGTTTCTTTCCACATATGTTTTATTTCTTAATGCCCTCTTTCTTCATTTTTCATCTCTGCCTAAAAATTGTGTCAACATTTTGTAAAGGCTGATTTGCTGATTTCATTTTTGTCAGTTTTTGTTTGGTCACTTCTGAAGACACACAAGAGACTGCAGCATTTCAGAGCATCGCAGTATATCAGGACTCATTACTTCAAGAAAAGAAGTATGGAGGCAAAAATTTTAATCTAAGTCTAACCATCAAAATCTAACATTAATCATCATTCTAAACTCTTCTTACAAGTATTATCTTACAGAAGTGTGCTCCCTTTAAAGTTGCCTCACTCTTCCTTGTATACCAGAGGCATGCAAGGCTGGACTCCATATCAGCAAAACACTGAGCAGAGGCCTTGCCAGTTTAGTTCAGATTTAATTTTCAACCTTTTTTTCTCACAGCTTCCAGCCATCCCATGGAAATGCTTATTTTACAAATGGTCAGCTTGACCTACTGACTTTATAATAGGAAAGTATTCCTATGTCTCAGTTTATCATAACGCAGTTAACTAAGTGCAGCACAAGTCATTCTGAAGAACTGGGGAGACAGATGTTCCAAGTCAAAAGTTTAATAAGAGGTGTCATCAAGGAAATCCTTGTAACAGGGTGAGTATTCTTTACCCTCAATGTCTCTGAAATACAGTATTTTCTTCTTTAGGTTGTCTGTTTTTATGAAGGAGACTACTGTAATAACAGTAAGAGTGAAGAACGTGGCATTTAATTTGCCTTTACAGTTAAAAAGGAAAAAGACACAGATGGTGTATGAAATTTTAAATGTCTCTATCTTATATATCTTCCTCTGCTTTAGTGTAGAGTAAAAAATATAAAATTATTTTCTTCATCCATGAGATACATATATTTTCATACACTGAAGATTGAAAAATTGTTGCAGAAGAACTGAATATTTGACTTATAATTGCACTTAATGCTCAGCCTATGTCAGTGGCAGAAAAGCCTCCTCTGTGACACAGAAAAACTATTGATTATCATTAAACTCAGTTTTGACCAAGTAGGAACCAAAAGAGTGTAAGCATTTAAACTACTGCTAGATATCAATGAACTTACAAAAATTCTACCAGGAAAAACAAATCACATGTTTGAGCAGTTTTGTTTTTAAATTTGGATGGGTGAAGGAAGGAAATTATCCCCCTGAGTTTTAGCCTTCTGATGTTTTAATTTCTATTATAAAGTTTCTCACGAGGTTCTTTATGTAAACATGCAGATGTTTTGCTGTCTCTTTGTTTTCATTCCTTCTCCTGGGAGGAGAAAGGTTGATGGACTCTTTTATTGACCAGTGTGGTTGGAGAGGTGGTGACCTCTCTCTCTAATCCACGGCTGTTCTCAAAACTCTATATAATATGTGAACCAAAATAAATTGAGTTCTTCTCCGCCTTTCACTGTCTAAAGTCACTGTCTCTGCGTGTTCATGTCGTGCTCTCTAGTGACAGGAAATTATTATTATTTTGAATAACACATACTAATTATGCAAAATCCTGGCATAGAATGGCCTCTGTAAGCAAAATCATACCTCAATATCATTATCCCCACATTTTTATTAAGGGCAAAAGAAGAAGCACATTATGTGTAATGCCAAGAATTTATTCCAAAATAATTAATAATTAAGTCCAAATGGAAAATTAACTGTCTAATTAAATAACGTTTATTATCCCACTGAAGTCATCATGGAAAAAAATAAGTACTTTAAAAGAAAAACTACGGTAAAATACTATAGAGCTGTTATATTCATACTTCCTAGTATCTGCTACTTCTGATATTATGCTCAGCCTTCCAGTGCCCCTTGGGCATTGAACCTTTCAGAAATAAGAGGGAATCATGCAGCTCAAATATTTAGCCATGAAGAATATGATCTTTTTGATTTCTTCTGTCTCATATTGGGAGCCTCTTGAGTAATATTTCTGTGTTTGCTAATGTGTCATGCACCTTGCTTGCTCTTTACTGAGTTCATGGTGCAGCTGAATTTCCTATCCATGATCTAGTTCACACAAGCTGCATGTTTGTTCTCCATTCTCTTTGTAGCTCTGCATGAGGTGTTGCTCAGCTCTCAGTCTACATTTCTCCATCTGACCATTGGTGCGTTGTGGATAGTGCTGGGGCTCCTGTGTGAGCCTGACCCATCTCTTACCATCCCATGCCTGCACTTCTCTAGTCCATCTCCTGTGTCCCTACTTTCCAAGGTGCTATCATGCCATGTCTTTTACGGAGAATATGTGGATAAAGCTATTGTACCATACAAACAGAAGCAAAAATAAAGGAAATTAAGCATAACCACATGGTCATTCAAAAAATTGCTATTATAGTTAAGCTGGGAAATTGCAGGGAGCTCAACAGAAGCTTAGACAAAGTCAACTTGGAAAGGTGTTGTCCTGAGGCCTTGCAAACACACTAGTGCTGCTAGCATGCAATACATTATGCACTGGGCACCAGGGCTACACTGCACTAGGGATGAAATGATATATGTTGTCTTCATTAGTATTGTGATTCTTGTTAGGGACATCACTCTTGGAAACATTTTGGAACTACTTCAGCTAGTTTTTTATATGTCATGTCATTTCTATGGCACCATATTTTCTCTCCTTGAAGGATTTATCGTCCCAGTCCCTGACTTTTTAATGAGAAGGCTGACAGCAGTTTTCAGTCATTCCTACTCCTGGATGAGCCATCATCTCTCACACTTCAAGCCATGGCACTTCCTCTACCCTGAGTGTTACCTATTCTGGGATGTGGCAGTAGGTCAGGGAAAATGAAAAGCAGGCTCCTCTGTGATGGGCTACTCTGAAGGTTTGCTTTTGTTTTTAACAACAGCTGTTTGCTTACATTCTTCTTGATACGTTAAATTAATACAAGGTCCAAGAAATGATTGGTCACGAAGGATGCAGTTAAGCATATTATTCAGAAGAAAGGAAAAGGTAGAGCGCAGGGTTAGACATTAGGTCCCACATTTACAATAGTTTGGTAACTGCTTTGGTTTGCTCTCTCTGGTTGTCCCCCGATTTGTGTCTTACATGGAAAGCTCAAACATACTCCTCTAGTGTAGAAGGTAGAGGTTCTAACGACTTGTGCAAAAATCCCCATGGCTTTGGAGGAAATTAATCTTTCAATTCATCACTTGAGTCCTTTTGTTGTTGTTGTTCCTCCATTAGCTACCTTCAGTGTTGCTACACTAATAAATTACACCCAGTAAAAGTATGTGTAGAAAATATATATTGAATGACCCTTTGTGTTTTCTCTGTTATTATGTAAATATATTGCTGTACATGTCTAAATGTAGTTATGGGGAATAAAATACATAGCATCTTTTGACAAGGCACAGCTGACAGCAAATTTCCTCAGATAAGTTCACTCTCATGACCTAATGGCATGGTTTTGTTCCATCTCTGCAAACATATATCAAATATTTATGGCTCCTGCTGGACCCAGCCTAATAGTGAACTTAAACATTTGAGTCACCAACCTTTTCTCTCATGTTCGTAGTTTCAGTTCCCAGGGCCTCATCCTGGTGAGGATAAACGGATATGTGACTGAAAACCATGCAGCTTCATGGGCTCTTATCAAAAAACCGTTCTTTGTGGGAAGTGGAGGAGACACACATCTCATGAAGAGAGTTGGGGCCTCTTTTCTCTGGGCAGAGGGTACAAAGTCATCTTGGAGACCTGCATGCATGGTGTAGTCCTAGTCTGAAAACTAACTTTGCAAACAAAATTTCAAATGGAACCTTGCTTCTTTTTGCTCTACTAAAAGAAAATAAGTGACAAGAAAAAGCTGTTGTTCCTGTGATGCTCAGCCAATCTCTTCACATCAGTGCTCTATTCTGGCTGTATGATTTTAGCACAGTCTTTACAAAAAAGTGGCTTTTATCTGCCTTCTGTGCAATTAACAACTAGCCCTTCTTGCAGATCTAGTAAGCGGTGGTACTGTACATGCAGTGCCTGTGTCTGAGAAGCGTATGCTTCCTAGAGCTGACAGCTAAAATTAAAAATGCCTATTTTATCATTTGATGTTAACAGGAATGATGCGGAGTGCATTCATAGAAGGATCAATTGTATAAAACAAAGCCTTTCTTCCGGTCACTCTGGAGAACAACATTGTGTGAGAACAGTGCTGTGCTTTAAATCATTAAAGATAACATCTTGCCAGGTAATGTGAGATAATGATAACACATAATATTCTTCTCTTGCTGCTTCTTTCTCATGTATTGATTGGCTCAATCCTGTAGGTGTGATAGACCAGGGTGCTTACCCTCTATTCTGAGCACTTTGAAGAAACTACTACATTTGCCAAATGAAAAAAAATCATCTTAAAAGAGTCAATTGAGAGATATCAAAAGCAACTGGAAAACCTGCAGTCACAGGTGAGCTGTTATTTGAAGATTATCCAGCTTTCGACTAATTTGAGATTTGTCTTTGAAAAGTTTTTCTAAACTCAGACTGGATTTCAGAACTGAGCAGTGGATATTTTTGGTTTGTTTTTTGTTTGTTCTTCCCTCCTTATCTCCTGGGAAGAAAAGATAAAAAAGCAGAGTGGTTAAAGGGATTATGAGCCACAGGTACTTGTCCCATGGCAGCTTTGGGGTACCATTGCCTAGTTAAAGATTATTTGTTTGAATACGATTTTTGTTGAAAAAAAAATTACAAAACATTTCTAAATCCATCTGTTTTCCACAAAAAATATCCTGACTGTACACATATTAAAACAATGACTACATTTAATATATGAATGGTTTTTTAAATTTGCCTTAACTCAGGGGTTTTCATATGGACATTAGGAATCTGCAATCAGCTGCTATAACCTCTTATCCAAATGCAGTGTAGATGCTAATAACATCTGAAATAACTATGCATTATTGCCAAACACCAAGTTTGCTGGGAATAAAACAGATATTGACAAGTTTGAAAGACATAGAGACCTTCTTCTTCCTAAACCTGAGATACAGAAATCAGTGTTTGTTTTAAAGTAGTAATAAGTTTAAGGAATTGAGGTTGTAAGGAAGAGGATATATTAGTAGTTTACAGCCAAGTTGTTTCCTAAATGCTGTTAAGGAATTGTTTTCCTTAGTCTGTGAAAGGGGTGGTCAAAAGTAGTTCAAATGCAAGTATGTCTTTCAGGATCTTGAGCCTAAGCCCAGCATATGGCCTCCAAGGAGAAATCTTGCATTAAGAACTGTTGCATTAGATCAAAGGGCAAACATTTGCTGTTCACAGGAATTTGCATCACAAAACTGTGTAGTTTAGTGCTTCTTCAGATGACAAAGTTCTTGTTCTCAGAAACAAACTTCTAATAGTGTGAGCTGGGACATCTGCTTGTTTCTGCCATATTTAGGGAACAGGAAATTACTGCTTGGTCAGATTATCATTTTGTGATGCATAATACCATTCTTTTAATCCTGATTCTAAATCTGTCTTTTCTTGAGAGAAAAAGAGATCATAAGACTTTCCTTAAATATATTTAATGTCTAATTGCTGTCTTAACAGTTGAAATTTTCCTTATGGACTAGATATGCAGTGGTTGCATAGTTGTAGAAATTACTTGGCATGTTCATTTTTAGGCTACCTTATTCCATCTTTCTGTCACATTATGCTCTTTTTCAATTTATTCCACTATTTTCCAAGAAGAGGACTGACAGAGTTGTTATTAATAATCAGAGATGAAGGCACAGCACCTTGGGTAATTTCTGCCCTTTGCTAGGTAGCAATAAAGGGACAGAAAATTGCTTCATATTTTGTCTTTTTAGCCCCACAAGTGTATATTAAGCTGATTTTGTTAATTCATGTTAAATCAGTTCTGCTGTGTCCATCCTGCTGTCTCCCTAGAGGCTGTGCAGTGTCATAGAAACCCGTCTACCCCGTGCAACAGCTGGAGCTGCAGTGTTTGTGCCATGGCACCACCTGCTCTTCAGCTGCACAGAGAGCACCTCCAGAGCTTGGGTCTCAGCACAGCAGCCTGCTCTGTGACAGAGAGACAGCTATTGGAGCTTCCTTCAGAAAGTGGGACTTCTACACCCTAGGGTTTCCAGAGTGGTAAGCACTCCCTTTTCAGGAGCTCTATTCCATTGCTGGGATTCCTTTGTGCTTTGTCTCTTTGAACATGTGTGGTAGTTGAAGAAGGTGGATTTTGCACATAGTTTCTTAACTGTTTGCTGTGCCTCCTGTTGACAGGTTGACCAAATTACAATAGAATTTCCAGGTACTCTTTGTCTCCCAAAAAAGGCAAAAACTCCAGAAACTTCTCTCCAAATTCGGTACTAGGGACACCTCATAGGACTCTTTGCCCCTCACCTCAAACTTGGGGCCGTTCAATTGGACCAGAGCCAAAAAGTCCCGCCTGAGCCATTAGGTAGAAAAGGGACAGAACAAAAGATTTGATGGCTTTTGTGGGGTGCTTAGCAGGAGCAAGCATCTCTTGCCCTGGCACGGCTTTTCTCTGTAAAGAGTTTGTTATTTTGTTTCTTATTGAACCCTTTTCTGTTTCAAACACCACCGCAAGAGCCATCCTGCTCATTTTGAAGCCATTCGGGTAGCTGGGCTATTCCGGGTATGAAGGGGTCGCTGAGAGCTCATAAGATCTGGCTCGAGGTGACACTCTTCAGTTTGCCTTCTGTCCTGGATTGTTAAAATAAGATATTCTATTTGCCATCTGATAAAGATGGGGTTGTTATCTGGGCAGGTTT
>VWZP01010159.1:1033128-1054711 GCA_013396995.1 Dicaeum eximium
GCCTGGAAAGCTGTTTGTTTCTCTGGGTTCTTGCGTTGAGTGCTGAATGAGGCTCCTTGACTCCAGTATCAGAAGGCTTATATGATTTATTAGAATGACTCCATTATTCAGAAGGTTTTAGGGCTAAGTTGCCCACGTTCAGAGTTATATGTTCTTTCCTCTACCATGTTCAGAGCAAGACTCCCCAAAATTCTTACAAAGTCAGAGAGATTACAACCTCTACCTCATAGGCTAGAAAGAGAAAACTACATCTCCTGTATCAGGAGACAGAGCAAAGAAATGCATCTGTTGTCCTTGAATCCACACAGACACAGGTTTGTTTTTACAGAAATCTGCAGAGAAGTCAGCTTTCCCATGGAAGGAAAAATGTCCAGCAAGTTTCCATCTAAGAAACTTATAAAATGGCTGTGACACTGCAGGGTACGGTTTGATGTCTTCTCACACTCATTTTTATTCCCACCTCCATTCACTCTATTATGTATCACTTTAGAAGATCAGGCTTTCCTTCTACAGCACGGAGCCTTCTCTCTGCCCCACTGTTAACTGCATCTTTGGCTATCCTCATTTTTTAAATTATTGCTTTTTGCCTGTCCTCAGTCTCAGAGCCCATGTGTGTTTTATCTCCATAGTGATATCTATCTACCTGTTGCTTCATCAGATTTTCCATTCAAGTCACTTCATTTCAGGGAAGTTGGTTCTGTTTAGGGTTTCACCACTGCACGCTGGGCAGTATCTGTTTGGTTGATTAAGTATTTCTGACCACAGTTTATATAAGAATCAGATGCTTGGACACATCTCAAGTCTTGCAAAAGTTGCCAGCCAGAAACATGCTCACATACGGATGGTCTATAGTTGTGTGGCTTGTCTTTGAATCTGTTTTTACTAGAAAAACTGAAATCACTCCAGCTACAGGAAAACACATTGACTCCACCTCTCATGATGTTCTTTGCAAGGCTGGTAATACTCTTCTCTTTTATCCCTTCAGCTCATCTGTATATTTGACCATTTTCTGCTCTTCTTAAGGGATTTACAAACAAGTTCCTCATTGTCAAACATCACAGTTCCTATTTATATTTCTTTCTTCTCTAGAACAAATTACATCTTCCTATATAGTTGATACATTGATCAGAAATTACCAATAAATTAAGTTTCAAGTCAAATTCTTTTTATTTCAGAATTTTTCCTTTGGTTTGCCAAATGCACGTCTTCTTAGTATTATTTCCTTAAAATTACTTTTGGGAATATTGCTTCTCACCAAGTTAACCAATTGGATTACTCTTGTCTTCATCTAGTTGTTTTTTTTTTTTCTGAAGCTTGTCTGTTCCAGCATTGGTTATCTTTGTTTTTGTTATGCATATCTTCTATATCTTGGTATTTAATTGTCTGGTAGCATTATCTCTATGTTCTATTTAGCCCAAGGTTTTCAGTTCTTACTTAATCCTGCTTCATTTATGCCAAATTGTTAGGTCTCCCAGAAGAATGATGAGACAAGGATTTAGTAAAGTTAAGAGTTTAGAGCATGTAGACTATAGGAATGCACTGATGGTCCATAAATGAGACAAATAAAGGTTTCATGAGTCACCATGCACCAACGATCATAAAAATGCTGAAACTTTACTTTAAAATTTATTTTGATACACTTGTGTTACTGCCATATTGACTATTTTTTTCCTTAGAATATCTCACATTTATCTAAACTATATAAAATATTGGCTTTTCAGTCTGAGGTCAGTCTCTAGCTCCTAGAACTGCCTCTCCAGAGGGTAGAAAGAATACAGGCATTGGAGTCACCTCTGCTGAACTGAAAGCTTCCTGCTATGAAGGTCTTCTTTTTTTCCTTTGGACAGCTTTTTTATTCCATATTCTATTGTACCTTCTTTGATTGAAATCCCTTTCCAATTACTCTTGAAAAATCTAAATATAACTCCATCCTCTGAATTCGCCTTTATCTTAGTGGTAATGCCTTCAAAGGACCCTTGCAGTTAAGATAAATGTTTTTTTCCACTGTATAAACGAATAAGGAATAACACTTCAGTTGTATATGGATCCAAAGGAATTTTGACAAATGCGTGCATTTTATCATGGTGGCTTTATAGTACCTCTTTATATCATCTCTTTATACCATAGTCTTTTCAAGTAAAACACCATTGCTTTCACTAGAGTCCCTTTTTTAAAAATTCTCTCTTGAACTACAAAATCTTTTGAGGATTTCCAAGTGAAGAGGAGTTAAGCTCTTTATTGCACACTTCTTGAAATTAAGTCACTTATCAAAGAATAGTAAATGAATTCCTAAAATGTAGTGATAGCACAATGCAGAAAAGTGATGCATAATATATGCTTTTCAAAATGCAATGCAAACCTTTATTCTTAGGAAAGAAAAGGAAGTAAGAAGAGAAAATAAGTGGTACTAATTTTTTTCCCAGAAAGGAAGAATAAATGCATTCATATATTTGAGAATTGGTGCTTGTTTTTTTGTACGAACATACTTTAGCTATTTTCTAAAATATGAACAGAAATTTCATGTAAAAAATTTCAGCTGAAAGTAGCTGAAAGCTCTTGCAGCAGTATTACATATGGCTTGCCCCATTCCTGTTCTCCCTTTAGATTTTTTTATAGCATTTTTGGGAACAAGCTAGATAGTGAGAAGAGCCCTTGGGCTGAACCAGATCACAAATTTACCTGTAGTATTTTGGCCTCACACTTAGGAAATTGATATATGCATTTATTCCATCAAGAAACTCCAAATATAATTCATGCTGAGTGACCACTCTTACAAAGCCCATATTCTTTGTGCAAAGAATATTATGGAAAAAATTTCTGCACATAACATGGTTTTTATGTGTTGAAATGTATGCAAAATAGCTTTTAAAGAATCCCAAAGTGAGATATAATTTAGTGTTGAACTAGTGTGATCTATGAAAATTTACCCTCCAAACTGCTCATATTAAAACATATTCTTATTCTCGTTTTTTGTAAAGTAGTTTTATTTGATAAATTTGCATTCTGCTCATCTTCCATTCTTCTGGAGCATCTAGTTAACACCCAAACTCAAGACCTTTGAGAAGAAAAAGTGAAGGGACATTTCATATTTTCATTTCCTAAGTTTTCTGAGAACAGAAAAGACAGAGTTTAGGTGGTAATGCGCAGGAAATTGTGTGCCCGCAGTTTGTGTGTTGGCCTGCATGGGGGCAGGGAAAGGTGGTTTGATATCACCAGAACATGCCCAGGCTGAATGATCTCTGAGAAAGGAGGTGTCCACAGCTCCTTTCTCAGTGACCTTTTTTTCCCACCTGCTTGTAAGGGTAGTTACACTTGTGGAAAGCAGGCTTTGCAGCTTATTTCTGTAGTTGTTTCTTTGTGCTGCTACATCGGGGGGCATGCTGAATCTGAGCATTAACTTAAAATTTCAGTAGCTAACCTTTTGAACAGTCATTCAGTGAGTTTTTACCATTTAATGGCAGCCATATATAATGAAGCGCCAAAATTTCATGCACCTTTTTCCTAGAGGGCTTTTCATTAGGACCACAAAAGGCTAGCTTTTCATTCTGGAGGCAGCAGAGCTCCAGGAACAAATGTATGTTTCTGTTTGGTTTCATGTTTTCTCACAAATACTTATGAGACAGCACTAGAATAAAAATTAAAATACTCCACACACAGAGTCAGCTTTTGGCTTTACATTGTGCAAAATAGAAACTCGTCCCCAGAAAAGTCATGCTGTGTCTCACAGGGATAGTCTACCTCATTGGAACCCATTTAGTGTTAGCAGGGAACTAGAAAAGGTCAAACTTTACACTTATTCATGAGTTATTCTGTAAAATCAAACATGGATAATTCTTAAATAGACTAACCAAGCAGAAGTGGTGCAGGTCTCAGCATAGCTGGCCTCTTCCTTTCTCTGAGGAGTACATGAATGCTCACAAAAGCAAGCACCAAAACTAATTTTACTTGAAGGATCAGTTCTGTCATTTCTCTGCCCAGAGAACTCTAGGGAGAAAAGGGCCACATGCAAAAAGTGGATTCTAAAAGGTGCTGTACTCAGGATAAAGACTTTCCATCTCCAAAGAAAACTAGATCACCTGGATGATGAGCATATTGTCTTTTCCTTTGGAGCCATAAGGATCATCTCATGCTCCTGAAATACAGTATTGCAGTCTCTCATTCTCCACCTTACCTTTAGCTCTGCAAAGTGTTTATTTTGTAACCAAGCAGGCTCTAATGTGCTTTCAGAAACATTGAAGATTGTGCAAATGCTGTCAAAAGGGATTTGCCAGACCTAATTAGAAGTAAAATATTTATTCTTTCTTTGTGAGCCCTGCTTGATGGCTCTCGGGAGAGGTGTGCAGCTGAGAGCCACACAGGTGTCCCCACCAAGGCTGTCTCCGGGCTGCCACTGAGCTGGGTTTGTGCAGCTCTCGAGCTGCTGGGCCACCATGCTAGCAGTCACTTGCTTCACTGAAGCTCTGTGTACTAAACACTGAGAGATTATGGCAAGACAAACCTCCAAAAGGCATTTGTCACAAAGCAGGGGCTGATGTAAGACAGCCCCATGTACTGAATCTTGCTTGTTTTAGACTCATTGAAGAGTGAGTTTCTTGAAGGAAGAATTGTTCTCAGTATTTTTAAAAGGGTTCTTGCACAAACAAAACAAACCCTGGGCTGAAAATTATATTGGAGTGTGTATAGTAAATGCTTTTGTGCTTTCTTTTCCAAGAACATGAGAAATATCATTTCAAATTCTGAGGCAGTTTTAATAAAGAACCACTGATTTTTCCCAGGGAGTCATCTGTGTGCACAGGCCAGAGTGTCACTGAAACACAAGCTTTTCCTTTTGTCATTTGACAGACAGAGGCACATGGAAGAGGAAACACAGTAAAATAAAATAATTTTTTAAAAAATCTGTTCTGCTAAATACCATATAGGGAAGACCAAATAATCAGACCAAACAAAGGGCAGCCTATGGTACAGCTGGCAGGAACTTCTGTACTCTGTAAGTGGTATTTGACTTTATAGGAAGAATTAACACATTTAATGTTGAGCTGGTTTGGTTAGGTTTTAATGCATAAATTATGACATTCCTTAGCACTTCAATGGATACTAACTTCCCTGGAACAATCTCCAAGTCTCCGGAAATAGGTGTGTGCTGCTTTTGCTGTTGTTACACACCTATTTTCATGTAACTCTCTATTGTTTCACTCACATTTGCTGGACACCTAAACACAAATGTAAAGTTAGCTCTAGCTGCTTTTATAATAGTGGTTGTTCAGGGAATCATTAATATTTTTCCCTCAAGCATACAAACTTGGTGTCTATTAAAAAATTTCTCTCCTAGGACCTTTACACTGATCTTAAAATTGTAAACATGGTGATTAAATTTTACCGTATCTAATTTCTCCATGAAAAGGTTTCTTGTAATTATAGATACTGGCTATATGTTTTAACATCTTCATTTTGAAACCAGTTGGTAGTTCAGAGCAAGACGTGGATTTTTTTTTCTGCCATTGGCAGAGGCTGTGAAATACCAAATTCAGGAGCACATATTTGGTAAATACTGTATAGTTATCAAGTGCTTTGGAAAAGGGCATTCATTTGCTAAACCACAAATATTTCCACTCATCTTTTAGCTTACAAATTATGATGAAGCTCATCGTCTGCAATGGTAATTTTATTATGGTGATTGGATCAACTCAGGATTAAAGCTTCTTAAATTTGGCAATAACCTCTTACACTAATGCAGGTCATGCTTTTGACAAGGGGACTGATTGCATTGCTTCTGTGAAGGTTTGATTCTATTTGTTTTTCCATTAGAATATCTTCCAAATTATTTTAGAGACAGTTAGCTCATTGTACTTTGCTACTTTTTTTTATTCAGAACAAAAAATTAACTTTTCTTCAAATAGATTGTTCTCACATTCCCTCAAGTATTAAAAAGATAGAGACACTTTTATTTCAGGTGGCTGAAAACTCCACCCACACACACATCTTGAAAGATTAAAGACAGGGAAAGGGTGTATGTGTGAACTAAGCAAATGTCTTTGCCTTGGATAGAGACCAGGCCTCTCTCACTACAGATTTCATTCCTGAAAGAAAGGGATAAGAATGTTAATGTATATACAACCGGGAAATAATGTGGTGTTATAGCTCCTATAATTCACCTTGCCCCACAGTTCTGTGTTGTGCTAGAACAAATAGAATGTCAGAGAATAGTAAATAAAGCTATATGTTAATACAAGTCTAAATTATAAGGCATGGCATGCATAATGCTTTTAGTTAAACTGGCTGGGATAACAATTTCTTGGTGCTGTCAGTCTTCATGCTTTAGGATGCACATTGATCACTCAAAAAGGTTGGGGAAAAACTTATCCTCTTGCAGCTTATTTTTCCTCCTTTCACTGCAACTTTATTGAGTATGATTGTTTGCATTCTGGTTTGTTTGCTTTTCCCTATTGTTGAGTCCAGCTGAAGATTACACAAAATATTGGTTTAACCTGATAAAATAATGCCTGGTCATATTAGCTGCAAGTAGTAGAGAGGCATTATGTGGCCACATGTAAACTGATTAGGCTTTTATTGGTTTTATTATTTCCTGAAAAAGAGGTGTGCCAGATCTATCTTAGCAAGATTAACCTGTCATTAACCTAAGTGCTAGGAAAAAGATAAAGGCTTGCCAGCCAATAAGCTGTTAATAGAAAACCTTTTTTTTCCTATAACAGTTAATCAGTGAAATGTAAAAGCATCCAGTTTCACTCACATTTTTCTACAAAAACTGCAAGCAGGATGTTGCACCTGAAAATGGTGTTTTAAAGAGATGCCTCTCTCCTGAAAGCTTGTCACTTAAATCAAAACTGTGAACTGGGATTTTTTAGCATGGAGGTATGTTCATTCATTTCCCAGAAATGTGATTTAAGATCTCCTCCATGCACCCCAACACAGAAGTGCAAGTTACATCTGGAATGTCCTCTAACAATCTCAAGAGTTTTTTAAAAGGAAACATATTCTGCAATGAGACACAGAGAAGGAGACATCCCAGAGATTGATTTCAGATTGTGAAGGCATTCGACATGCACGTTTTTAAGGTAAAAATACCTCCAGCCTAGCTTAGTTCCTATATAATTTTGCAGGTACCTCTTCCCAATCTCAAGGAAATTGCCTGTTTCATGAACCACGGATGCTGCTAAAATTGATGTGAAAAACAGTGTTCCAAAAATTATCTGTAAAAGGAATTTCTTTAAAATGTCAGAGCTGTTCTAGGGTAACAAATTGAACACCGTTACTTCAAAATTGTTATTTCAAAACTGAACACAGGGGTGATGCTAAACCTCCTGCTGCTTAAAGAAACATCTTATAAACTGGTGTCTTACCGTGCTGTACTACCATTGCAGGTTGAAAACATTTGTGCAAAGATATGAATTTATCATGGTTCTTGTAAACCATGACAAAAGGCTGTGCTGTGGCAGGAAAAGTAACATGGTTAGCCTTTCAATGTCTTAAAGCCAGTAATACTATTAATATGGTGACTGAGCTCTCTAAATCTCTGGCTTGGGATATATTTGCCTTAATTACTTGTGGATCATCTGTCTTAAAGTGCTGACTTGTTCTTGAAAACATAAGGTTGGTGGTGCAGTGAAAGTCAACCAATATATCTGATATATAACTTCAATTATTATTTTCTTACAAGTAATTACACAAATATAAACAACTTAGAAAGATATAAAACCCTCTAAATAGCAGGTTTATCTTCTCCTCTCTCTCTCTTTATCCTCCTTTCAAAAAAAAAAAAAAAGAAAAGAAAAGAAAAGAAAAGAAAAGAAAAGAAAAGAAAAGAAAAGAAAAGAAAAGAAAAGAAAAGAAAAGAAAAAGAAAAGAGAAAGCTATTGATATAGTATATGAGGGGTAAAGACATCTAATACATATTTACTTTCAGAAATGGAAATTTGATAGCCAGAGACCAATTTCCAAAATTATGAAGAAAGTTAAATCAGGCAAAGCTTAGACAGTATTAGCAGGTTATGTTCATTGATTTGTTGTAGCATTTCACTGCACTACAGAATGGGATTTTAGAGCACAAAGAGTATTTTTTTAAAAAATCCTAATGTCATTTTTTACAAAAGAAATCTGCACCAATTTCTGGCAACTTTGGTGGAGAAAGAGAAGGACTTTCAAACCAAGGAGTAATAGCAGTATGTATGGATAGTAGCTTTGCCTTAGGAATTAGCAGTTAATTTAAGATCAGAACATTCCTGAGTTGATTGAAAGCAAAATAATTCCAGTAAGCTAAATGTCAGTAAAGTTTTGAGTGTTTCTAGCGCACAAATGTCTCTCATAAGGGATAAAAAGTTTGGCACTGAGCAAGGCTCCAAGGGTGTGTTACATCTATTATCAGACCTTGGAGTTAATCCAGGAAGCTGTTTAGGTTGCAGTCCTTTTTGTCAAGATGAACCATTGTTGTGCTACTTTTGTTTACATTTTGTTCCATGTTTTTATTCAATTGAATACCTGTCTGGATGCAAATAAACTCATTTTTAAGAGGCAGCATGCATGATAGAATTGCAGTATAAATTAGTATCATCTGGCCCAATTTTTGCAGATCGTGCCAAATGTTACAAATGAAATTTCCCACCAGCTGTATCATTTCTGTAATAGATGGCCTGTTCTGATGTGCAAACAAAAGCTGAGTCTATACACAGTACTTGGTGCTGTGGACAGCACCAAGACATCCTGAGGAACCTTTTTTGTGTTACACTACTTTTTTTTTTTAATTGAGCAAGCATTCACCATAACACAAGTTTTACCCACCCTGCATCATTCAATCCCAATCTATCTTTAATTTCTGCTTAGATACTATTCTGGTTGTCCTATAATGCTTAACTTTTCAAAATTACTGCATAATTCTCTTTGGGTATGCCACCCCCACAATGCTTATGTTTTGTGATTCCATGGGAGTTTCTTTTAGCCCTTTATCACTGTCTCAGTCTGTTACACCTCTTACACTGTGGTTTGCCTTTCCTTGCCTGGTTCTCTGCACAGTCTTTCTCTCATTTTTATGTTTTAAGCCATGTAAACTCTGGCATTTTGGCAGAATAAAAGAAGGTAAGCCCACGCTCTTCGTGAAAACTGGCCTGGGTTTTCTTAAGTTCCTGGATATCTGGCAATTTCACGTGCACTGAGATCAGCCATTTAATCTGTCACATGGAATAATGTAGGAGAGCTTTGATGGATAGTTTGCAGAACATGTTAATACATTACATGTTACAATACAATACATCCCTGTTTCAGAACTAGCTGAAATGTCTGATAATCATTATACCACGCTTTACCTCATTTTTATATGTTCACATAGGTAGCTCATTACTTTTAACACTTCTCATCATGCCTGAGTGGTGACAGTAATAGCTTCAGTATTGCTTTCTATTTGTAGGAACATGTTGTTAAGAACTGGACTAAGTTACATCTGCCCTGATCCTTTCCTTCCTTGGAAAGCATGACATTGCTTCCTTTCCTCATCCCTTTAATCACCTGTTGGGCCTTGCTGGCAATACCTGCATCAACACACTTGGGGAAATGGCATAGCTAAACCTTGTCAAAACTGGATTGAAAACTCACTGTGGCCACAAGAGAGAAACAAGAGCACTAATTGCTCCTCCTCATGCTGGGCCCTTTTCATCCCCTGACAGCACCCTGCTCTTCAGGAGCTCTTAGTTTTCTTTTCTTTAATTCTGGGGGATTTGAGGTGAGTTTGGTGTTGGGTTTGGTTTTCTGTTGTTGTGTTTGGTGGTTTTTGGTGGGGGGGAGGGGGGGAGGGTTGGTTGGGTTTTTTGGTGGGTTGTTGTTTTTTTTTTTTTTTTTGCCTTATGTTAGACATTTGCCAGTCTTGTTTTGTGAACTAATAATTCTTGACTTTCCTTGACTTCTGCACCTGACATCTAACTCCATTATTAACTTTTGTAGCTGGTCTGATTTCATCGTGACTGATAATCAACTTTCTCTTATGGCGAAGAAAGTTTCAATACTGTACAAAGACATTACTTAAAACCATCTTTCTGGGGCATCTCTACTGATAAGCAAGTGCACATGGACAGAAGCTAATCAATGCCAATTACACTGCAAAAAAGAATCTGCTATTCTCAGATGGTAACTCCTATCACCTCCATAATAAAGGCCTGCTACTAGCTCTGTTAAAAACCCCTTTTCTTCTGTTACAGTTCTCTAAAATAAAGCTTTGTTTAATAAACCTAATATCCAAGAACAAGTGTAAAATTACCCACTCACTTTTCAGTAGGCAATTAAACAGGGCAGTTGAAGTAGTTCTGCGCTATACATAAAAGATGGGAAATTGTAGGCCAGCAGGAATCTGAATATCTGCTCAAACAGGATTTTCAATTTCTGTCTCTGATAGACAGCCTGCACTCCACTGAGTGCTTTCCCTGCAAAACCAGTCTTGTTTCTGCTTCTTCCTTTTGGACTTTGTATGTCCAAGGGCAGAATGAGCAAAGACACTGACCTGGCACTGCCCTGGGAGGTTGAAGCTTCTTCTGTCAGATTTTCACAGCAGCTGTGAATGACCTCATTAGTTCAACCACTTCTCTTAGAGATGTCTATATCTGCTTATGATGTTATTTAATAACCATCAGCAGACAGACATATTTAAGATAATTAAGTCAGTCAAAGCACTTGCAAAAAGTTTAATCTTTTTCACCAGATCTAGTAAAATGCTTTGTGGATACTTACATATATACATATATCTTTGTTCTCTATTGTGGCCATCAACTGAGTACCTACCAGCCACTCTCTCACACCTTCACCACCTCCATCCCCCAGGAGCTGGAGGAGAGAACAGGAAGAAAGTGAGAAAAATTTCTGGTTCAAGATAAAGAGAGTGTCATAATCTGTTTTATAATAATGATGAGCTGGTGTTTGAAACTGTATTGATTGAAATGGGAAATAACTAATAAGAAAATATTTATAGCTCAGCTCCATCATTTTAAACCCATTAACATCAGTGTACCTGCTTCTGATGAAAATGGAAGCAAAGGTAAAGTAGGATGCAGTTGCACCTGATGAACCAGTAGCATCTGATTCTTGTTAGCTACAGCCTTGTTTTTAATCAAAAGTAAGGTAGGTTAACACACAGAAAACCTGAATGTATTGTACATGGCATTTTATAAACTTTGCTTCAAGAGGAGTCTGAAGACTTACTTTGGAATGCTCTGAAGACTTACTTTGGAATGAGGCATTTCCTAGATTTGAGTGTGAATTTAATTGAGTTTTATGCATGGGATTTTGCCTTCCATACCCACTGAAACGATTATTTTATTCTTTTAAAGATCTAAATCACAAGTTCAGTCAATTTTGAAAAACTAATAATAATTTAACAAGTCACATTTTTCTGTAAATAAATGCCTCTTGATGTAAATTATATCTATAGAATTCTTGTTTATTCTTATTCTTCTTCATTTACTGGTAATTTATTTTATAAATATAGGGTTAAGACAATAAATCTGATATTGTTGATGGAAAACAGCCTCAACTATTTTCAGAAGGAAGACTTTAAAAGCAATGATTAAATACCTATTCTCTAAACTTCCAAAAAAAACGAAAAAAAAGGGGGGGGATTTTCTAAAACCGTTATTCACCCAGTGTATTAAAGTCTAGGGCTTGTCCAAGGCTTCAGATTCCTTAATCATGCTATCTTAGTTTCAGTGGTACATTTTTAGCACATAGTTAGAGCAATATAATTGCTACTTTATGCAGCTGCAAGAAAATGTAGCTGCTTAACTCCAGTGTGCCAAACACAACATGTAGTCTTGCAAGGCTTGGAGAAACATCTGCTCTCATAAATTTGCTATAATAAGACTCCCTAGGCCAGACTTTTTGATGTCTGGCCCTACTCTTGTCAGGTTGGTTAAATGCAATGTAGCATTCGGCCAACTATCTTGTTCTTTTTTAGATAGATGAGTGTAAAGATGGATGGATGTAGACTGTGGCTGTGCAGAGGTAAGATAAATGGAAAAGGCACTTCAGTAACAATAATGCAGGTGCTAAAATAGTATTATATCAGAATGAAGAAGTATCTGGACAAATAATTTTCCTGCAGTTCCTCAATCATTTATCTTAAATTATCTTGAACTTCTGTTGTGTGCAGCATCAATTTCTGCCCTTTACAGTAAATATCAAAACTGGGAATTGTTGCTTTGAATTTTTTCATGTGCTTCTTTTAAAGGTCAGTGAAAGGAAGCCCACCAAATAAAGTTTTTGTTTTAGCACATTTCTCAAATAATGTAATATTTCTGAAGATGGCAACAGTCAGAACACTGGCGCTACTGAAATACTAGATATTTTAGAGTAAAATATCCAACACTTCTTTAAAATCCAAAATATCCAACACTAGGTGTCTCTTAAAAGTTTTAGTCTGTTTATTTTTGTGCAAAAGTGCCTATTCATCTGTTAATTGTTTGATTTTGCATGTTTAAGTTAATTCATTTCCAAGGTTTCACTCCACTTCTTATTTTTTCTTTAATAAAATTTACAAGTCTAATTCACTTGTCTCCCTGCTACAAAAGCATTTGTCTCCTGCTGGATGAAAAAATATGTTGAAGGATGACTTCTGTTCATCCCTGACTGATACCATTGCACTCCATTGGGCAGAACAAACTATTCAACATTTATCTGGCTTGAACTGTGTGTTTTACACTCTACCCCGCACAGCAAGGCTGCCAAGGATCTCATGCATTTCCAAGAAACATATACTCTTGTTCTCAAAGCACAAGCAGACATTTAATACCTGAGCTGTTTTCACTCCACTTCTTCCAAACTCTTCCAACCCTTTCTCTTCTGGAGAAGTATTAGTACCACCATCATTTGGAAGGGCTCAAACCTACTTGAACTTAGCAAGTTTCTTGTCAGCTCTTTGCTTTCACTATGCTGTTATGCCTAATTTTGTTCTGCCTGTCTGAAGTGGCTGGGATAGTAATTCCTTGCTCCTTTCTTTCTGGACCATGTGTGCTTTAGGATTGTGCTGCAGGGTCGGAGAAAACCAGAGTTCCCCGGTCCAGAGCCCTGGGAACAGCGTTTTCAGCCCAGTGGAGGTTTCACCTGATTCCAAAGCCCTGACTCAAAAATAAGGACAGCATGGTCTCCCTGATTTCAAGTATTAGTTTGATACCAACTATGGTAGCTTTAGCATGTTAACCGCTAAGAAGCCATAAGAATTGCTGAGGAAGAGGACCTCCAAATTTCTTTAAGTTCTTCTTCTGCTCTCTGCTTATTTAGTGTACTGAAGAAGTCTGTACCATCACACAGAAGCTGGTGCAGTGACAGCATTCACAGGATCATGGGATCTTCCTTGTGCATGTGGAGGAGAACACTGGAAATTCCAAACTCTCATCTAAGACAAGCTTTCCTATGCAAATGTTTTAGAAATTCTGCTGTGGTCACCTTGGGTACAGATTGTTTTCAATCATTTTTCAGTCTGTTTCAGAGCCTTATGGACATAAATATAAACAAAATTTGAGCAATGTGAAAAACACCCAAAACAAAATAAACCTCTGACCAAGTTTCCACCAGTCTAGGACATGTACCCTATAGTTTTATTCTAACCAGAAATTCTCAGGTACTCAGTGATCACTCTGGAATGTGATTTTGTAACACTATGCTCAGGTGACAGTTAGTTTTGAGGGTTTGGCTGTTGTTTGTTTCTATAGGGGCAGTGCTGCTCACCCGTGTGAGCAGGGATTTTAATAAGAAAGGGAATTGAGAGATTCCTCCCTTCGCACGTTTAATTCCAATTTTACAACATTATATAACTCTAATCCCCGTTTCAGCACTTCAGCAGGATGAAAGTGACAGGTATTTGGCACTTTTCCTGTCACCATCACCATAGTGTAATGGTGGATTTAGCAGGGTGAAGTGAGGATTTTCATCTCTTACTACCTCTTATGTCTGTTTCTGAAGCCAGTAATAAATAGTCATGCCTCCTGTGGGTGTTTAGGACTGGAGTTTAGGGGCCGAAAGATTGTTCCTGTTTCTGGACAGTGAGTTGAATAAGCTGCAAGTAGTTTGTCCTTGGATGAGGGAGGAAATCTTTGGTTTAGTGCTGAACTCAGCACTCAGGAAATTGTATACGTTGAATATGTACGTTTTTGGCAGATGTTGTATTTTTACCAGATTTGGATGAGGAATGAGGATTTGAGAGTATAGCTTTGAAACATTGCACTTAGAATTTAAAATGGATGCATTGTGGCAGCAGTGCTATCTAAATCATCTTTGTCACTCTCTTTCACTTTTTACTGCATTTTTAATTTGGCTTGTGATGCATTCCAGGTTTTACATAGGGATAAAATACCAAATTCACCCACTTGGCAGATTTGTCTTGTAAGACTGTCAGATCTGTAGTAAAAAGTAAAGGGTTAAGTCAGGTTCTGAAGACAGAAGCAATTAAGAGTTTTAGATATATTTAGCCCATTTACCCCCTGAAAAAAAGGAGTCGTATACTAACCAAATGACTGAATTAGGGGCATATTCCACACTCCTGTGAACATTGACCATTACAACTAAGAAGCTGTAAGTCAGGTCTGAAAAAAATCCAGTCTCACAGTAGGTTTCTGTTCTCCAGGAGTCTTTTACATTGAATCACTGGAAAAAGTATAGTTTAGTAGATTTTTCTTCAAGTAAAGAAAAAAATATAGTCAGGAACTAAGATTAAAATGTCGAAACTTAACCAAGCTTCTTACTTAAAGATCATTAACTTGTGAAACAAAAAAGTGGAGATATGACAAAGTTTTAAAGGTAGTTATTAGCAAAATGGTGACATTTCTGTTCCAGTGAATATAGCTGCTGTAGCCAGCTATTTCATTGATTGTTAATATAATGCCTCTAAGTTATTTTCTGAGGGAGAAATACTGTTTCTTCATTAGAAATAATGTTGAAGTCTCTCAAAAATATTTTAGTAATTTTGACAGAGGAAAAACTGCTGTGCTTTGTTTTGTTATTCTTTTATTCAGTAAATGCAGTTTGTAGAAAAGTGAGAGCATGCTGCAATTGAACTGTCAGATTTTAGTTCATGCATTAAGCAGTGTCTTCAAATGTGTGTTATAAGCATGATATAGCAGCCTTATCATTATTATGTGCCTGAAACTGAGCAGATGTCCAATAAAATTGCCAGAAATACCAGTGGTTCCCTAAGGTGACTTTTCTGCCAATAGGGAGAAATGCACTAAACCCAGCCTTTCAACACAGTTCTGTGGGAAAAGACAACAACCTTAAGGCCAGAAGTACTGGCATCTGAAGTGCTACCAGTGTCAGATTTGTTGCAGGTAATACTAAGCTTGCAGGAAGCTGACTTCCCTTACTCTCTGAGTGTAGTGGCATAATAATTCAGTGTGCAAGGCAAGGTCTCACACAAGCTTGCAGTACAGTTTCTAGGTGTATTTAGCCTCTTTTTGTGATTTTGGTTGCACTTCATTTATTGAATTGACATCCTTGATTGCTTTGCATCCATCTTAAGACATTCAGTAATTCAAGCAGAGTTATTAGGCAATGCAGATTAGGCAACATGAATATTCTGTCTGAAAGAAGTTCCTCCTTCACCCCTTTTCTCTGTTGCTACTCCTACTCTCCTTGCCAAACTCACAACCCCTGTGCAAGCAGAGCCTTGAGTAAATACACCCTAAAATGTCCAGTGGGAGCTGCTGCAGCCCCGCAGCAAAAGACAGCTCTTCATCACGCCTTCCATGGATGGAGACAGAGTTGTGAGAGGGAACTTCATCCCCAGGATGCCAAGTGTCAATGTCAGGTGTCAGATCTCCACACACGGGCACCAGCACAGTTTTACTGCAGCTCTAAGATAAATTTGTGCTGCAGATTTGCAAATTTCTGTGCTGCAGCTTCTCGTCTGAAAAAAAGGAATTGTTTTTTAAAACACAGACTCTTTCCATCATTGAAGTAAAATTAAAATAAAAAAGCTTTCTGTACCACTACTGGTACTCTGTGGAAGACACATTGATGGTGTCAGATAGTACAGATACAGTGTGAAGACACATGGGATAGCAAAAAGAGTTGGCCTGCAGTCCAGTTCTTTAATTTTAGTCACAGCAAATTATACACTATGGTGGCCAGATGGTTTGGTTTGACTTTATACAGCTGGTTGAAAAAAAAAACCACCAGAATTAATTATCATAAAATTGAGAAGTTTTCAGCTATTTAAAAGTGCACTAAATTAGAAACTGCCTATTAAAGACATTTTCTGATACTTCTTCTGGTGGAATGGTGTGCACTGAAATCTTGTAAGCACTTTGTGTGTATGATTTTAATCTTTCTCCATAAAAGCCCTGACCAAGTTACAAGAAGTTAAAGCCTTGTGGAATTTAAAAGCATTGGTTTCATTTGTTGCACACAGTTTGTTTCCCTCCACTGTATGAGGGCACAGCTGCATTACAAGGTTCCTAGTAAGATGCCCTGACTGAGCAACCAAGACATGGCTTTTCTGGCCTTGATGCTTTGGAAATCTTCATCACAGATGTGTATTTGCTTTTATTATCACTGAACATTCAGAGATCTGCTGTTGTTTTTTTTTTCCAAACGTAGGCTATTAAGAGAACAGTTTGCCTGCATACCAGAAGATCTTACATCTATGTTTACAGTCTGGGAACCAACAGTTGCCTGATTGTATTCACTCACAATGCAGAATTCCTGTTTCATGGGAAACTGTGGTGACCCTGACTGTGGCATTGTCACAATTTTTCCACTGAGTTTTGTATGGGAAGTGATTGGTTTCTCCTGTTTTTCCATGCAGAGAGGTCTGCTTTAGTCTCCATCCTCAGCTGCACTGAAATCGTGGTTGAAGCAGGCGTGCTGGTGGGGGGCTGCAGGGTGGCCTCGATGAGGAGTGGTGGGGACTGTCCTCTGCTGAGCACAGCCAGTTCCAGCTCATTCCACCAGGCTGACCACAAAGTACAGCGGCACCCTGCAGACACAATGGCAGTGCCTCAGGAAAAGTCCATGTGAGAAAGGGAAAAATGCTGCACAGTCAGTGAGGAGTGAGGGGAGGGTGGGAAAAACAGCCCTGCAGACACTGAAGTCAGAGGAGGAGAAGATGTTCCAGGTGTCCAAGCAGAGATTCTCCCTGCAGGAATTACACTGGAGCAGGCATCCACACTGCAGCCCATGGAAAGGACCACACTTTGGCAGGCGGATACGCCCTGAAGGAGCCTTGGTCCATGGAGAACCCATGCTGGATCTGGCTGATCCTGAAGTGCTGTAGCCCATGGGAAGGAGTCACCCTGCAGGAGAGGAAAAGAATGCAGAGGAAGGAGAGGCAAAGAGGAGCTGTTATGGACTTACCACAACCCCCATTCCCTGCAGAGCTTGGAAGGAGGGAGTAGAGGAGTCAGGAATGAGTGAATTTGAGGATGTCAAAAAGAGGGACTTACGGGAAGGTTTTGTTTTGTCTTTCTCTGGTTGGTAGTCTATTTTAATGGAGAATAAAGTAAATTAATTTTCTCCAAGTCAAGTCTGTTTTCCTCATGAGAGCAATTGGTAAACAAACTCTCTCTCTTTAACTTGACCCTTGAGCTTTTTCATCTTCTTTTCTCCCTTGTCCTGATGAGGAGGTGGAATGAGAGCAATTGGGTGGTCATCTATCAGCTGGCCACAGATAACCCACCACAATCACAACAGAAATTGTTACACTTGAGAAGTCACTCTGGGTAAGTACAGCTATTCAGCTTGATTATTTTTACCACTCCAAGTTACATGTGCTTAGTTGCCACGTTTTGCCTCTGTGGACAAATTGCCACCCAATTGTTTCTACAACTGTGCAGATGTACGATGAACTCAGAAGACAGCACAGCAACACCATTCAGAGAAGCCGCAGCTCACTCTGTTCCCATTAATAAGTTGCTTTCCTGCAGCTTCTGCAAACTGCTAATTCAATTTAGAATTAAAAGCTTTCGGATATCTTTAAGGTGAAAAGTAAAGATCAGATATTTGCATGCAAAGTTTGAATTGTTTCCCCATCAAGGACCCAGGACATTTTTTCAGAGACCTTTTCATATTTTGTCCTATGCTGACTAAAAGGAATGTTTACTACCTGTGTGTGCTTACTGGGAGCTTATGTTTCTGGGAGATGCCAGCAGCTGCTTGTCCAAAGTGCACATTCACATTCTTAGAGGTTTTTCACAGAAACAAACTTCAGGCTTTTAAACTTTTCTAGGAACTGCTCTCCAGTATTAAACAGCCTTTTACACTTCTTCTTTTGAGTTTCCTTTTAGATCAAAGAATATGAAACTTGTAATAGTACTAGAGGACATTTTTATCCATTGTCCTGGCCTTTTACTCCAGTACTCCAGACTTACTATTTTTAAGTACTCCAATGTCACCTTAAAGGCAGAAGAGGACAAACTGACTGTCTTTATTCACCTTCTGATGATAGTTAATGTGCTCAGCTAGGGCTTCTATACCCTCCTGAATTTAATTACTGTTCTCTCCTTTCTCTATTAGCTTTTGTTCAGTTGTTTCTTCTTTACTAATTTTTTTGATTCCTTTTACACACACATAATACCTTGTGAATGTAAATGCTAATTATTTTTCTTGCTAAATAAGATTCCTCCTGAACAATTAAAATCATGCTATGTCCAGGTAAAAAATTTTCTTTAAAGATGTGCTACTGGATAGGTGTTACAATGCTTTGTGGATGCTCCTTCCGAGAAAAAAGCATGATTTTATTTGTATTCTTGAATTTATTAACACAAATATGTTGAATACTTCAAGGAGGGTTCTTAAATTATGTGACGTAGACAAACAAGTCAAGCCTAATTCAGAAAACCTGAGCATGGCTTTAGCTTTCAGTTAGTGTTGCAAAATATTTTGGCAGTCAAAACTAGCAAAAGAATAATGAAGACAGAATTTATTTCACTTAACTGTTTTGGGGGGTTTTTTGGTTGGGTTTTTTGTTTGTTTGTTTGGTTGGTTGGTTTTGGGGTTTTTGGGGGTTTTTTTGAGGATGAATACATTAATTTCTTTACTAGCAGCCTGGAAAATTGGTCTCTAACTCATTAATGCAAAAGCAAGGATTAATTTTGAGTAACTCTTCAGACTGAGAGGAATTGCTCTAAGAGATGTATCTTATGTTTTAGACAAATCATATCAACACAGTGATTTTTAAGAATTGTGATAAAAGAAAAACTAGTCTATTAAAGGATCTTAGTCTAACAGCTGAGGGTAACCTACCTGGTTTCACAAACAGAATATGAAATTCCTTACACTAAAGATCACGTTTCTTTTCATGAAATTAAACCTTCAGACAGCTTTGTAACCCCAATCTGTTTTTATCCCCTTAGTTTCTTTTCAAATTATGATTGCAAGTCTGAGTCAAATTTTTCACAGCTCAGAGTTCAAGTGATTTACACTTAATAGTGAATGCTGATATTATGACCTGTTCCATGATGATGAAAATACTTTTAAAATGCAAAAAAGAAGTCTGCAATAGATCAGAAAAAAATGTCTGGAAACAATGATCTTTGTATTCTAAACACTAACAGATTTCCCTGCCTTTATTTTAATTGCATGTGCTGATTAAGCACATGCATTACTCCTCTAAATACACTGGAGTTGTGTCTTCTTACTCATAGAGTGCAGCTTCTCAGTTTAAGTTCTCTAATGTGTATTTTTATCAGTTTTTCAGACTACAACACAAAGCAATACTCTTTGTCAATACTCAGTTAAAAAAACACTTGAATAAATGTTGTCTGCCAGTATTTTTTCATCTCTGAAAGTTTGTCAAGAATTACACCAGCCAGGATCTACCTTGAGATTGCTGTGGCAGCATGAGACAACTTTAGAGCACAGTCAGAGCTGCATAGCACAGTGGTGATGAAATTCCTCTTGAGGAATATAAACTATAAAAGGTTGAAAGATGTTTATGCATCTTTTTTTAAATTGAATTGCATGCTGGTTTTATTTTTGTGCGTTGCCTCTCAGGATGGAATATCAAGTGCTGATAGTAAGATAAAAATATATTATTTTCCTTTTTGTTTTCTTTGTCCTATCCCATTATTATACTTTGCTCCCAACTCTTCAGGGTCCTTCTGACAGAAAAATACAAGAGTAACAAAAGTTACCAGGTTTTTTTAGTCTGAACTCACAAACGTAAAAATTTTTGGATATGGTACAAAGTAAATTACTGGAATCACACAAGTCCATTCTACATCAGCTGTTGCTGACCAGGCATGAACCATGGATGGACCTTACAGGCCACTCTTTGCCTGTCCTCTGATAGGGGTTATTAACCATGCTGAGTTGCTAGCTTGTAACTCTCTACATGCTGATGAATATTTATAGGAGTTCTCAGTAGTTATCACTAGAAATATACTTAAAAGGACTTTCAGGTTGCCTATATTCAGGATATAAAATGAAACAGTCTGTTTAGATTTAAAAGATCTCATACTGTTTAAAAATGAAAAAGTCTATCCATCACCATATCCACAAAACAGACTATGCTTGCAAACTGCAGCAAAGCTGTGAACTGCAAACATGGGCATCTGTTGGGAATTTAATACAGCTGAAAAAAGGCAGTCCAAGAAATTTTTAGAGTGTATGAAGGACAACTTTTTTTCACACCTGGTGGGTAAGCCCACGAGGGGAGGGACTATGTTGGATTTGTTGTTTGCTAATAAAGATGGGCTGGTGAGAGATGTGGCAGTTAGAGGCCGCTTAGGGCAGAGTGATCATGAAACTACAGTTCTCAATATTTGGTGGAATCAGGAGGAACTCCAATAAGACTCTTACACTGGACATCCAGAGGGCAGACTTTGGCCTATTTAAGAGACTTATTTGGAGAGTTCCTTGGGAAGTAGCCCTTAAAAACAAAGGAGTTCAGGAGAAGTGGGCGCGGTAAAAAACAGCACAGGAACAGAGTATCCCTGTGTGCTGAAAGATAAGTCAATGAGGTAAACGTCCAGCCTGGATGGGCAAGGAGGTTTTGAAGGAAGTTAGGAGTAAAAAGAGGATGTATCATCTTTGGAAGGAGGGCCAGGTCTCTCAAGAGGTATTTAATGAGGCTGCTAGAGCATGTAGGAAAAAAATTAGGGAGGCCAAAGCTCAGTTTGAACTCAAAATGGCAACTTCTCTAAAGGATAATAAAAAATGTTTTTACAAATATATTAATGGTAAAAGGAAGGGTAAGACAAACCTTTGTTCTTTACTGGATGAGAGAGGGAACTTAGTGTCTGCAGATGAGGAGAAGGCAGAAGTGCTTAATGCCTTCTTTGCCTCAGTTTTTAGTGGGAGGATGGCTTGTCTTCAGGACAACTGTCCTCCTGGGTTGGTCAGTGGTGCCAGGGAACAGAATGGTCTCCCCATTATCGAAGAGGAGGCAGTCAGAGAACTGCTGAGATGCTTGGATATTCATAAATCTATGGGACCAGATGAGATCCATTCCAGGGTGATGACGGAGCTGGCAGATGAGCTTGCAAAGCCGCTTTCCATCATTTACCAACAGTCTTGGCTCACTGGGGAGGTTCCAGATGACTGGAAGGTGGCCAATGTGATGCTCATTCACAAAAAGGGTGGGAAGGAGGATCCTGGTAATTAT
>VWZP01010161.1:0-55655 GCA_013396995.1 Dicaeum eximium
TCTTTTTAAACCAAAACACCCACTCTGGAGAGAGACAGACAGATCCCTGCAATGTCCAGAGGGGAGGCTGGGGGGAAAAACTCCTGTCTACCTTGTGTCATCTTAGTGCAGTTTGAGATGGATGAATAAACGGCTGAGATCAAAGACCCAGAGCAGCTGTGGCTGCTCCTGGATCCCTGGAAGTGTCCAATCCAAGGCCAGGCTGGACAGGGCTTGGAGCAACCTGGAATAGTGGAAGGTGTCCCTGCCCAAGGCAGGGGATGGTACTGGGTACGTTTTAAGGTCCCTTCCAGCCCACACCAGGCTGGGATTCTGTGATCCTCAGGATTTGGAGGTTTCATACCCCTGGTGCGGGGGAAGGCACCAATGAGCTGGGAATGGGCAGCAGCTCAGCAGTGGCGCAGCCCCACGTGGAGCCATCCTGTGGGCAGAGACAATGCAGGGACTCTGATAAGGCACTCAGTGATGCTCTCAGCTCAGAGCTGACCCCTTTCAGGGGTGGGGACTCTGGGAACAGCTGAGCACAAACGGGGGTGCCCAGCCCCAGCTCCCAGGTGGAGCAAACACCAATATCACTGCATTTTCACAAACATGATCCACAGCAGTGGCACAGAGCCTCCTGCTAACTCCAGGGCAGGTCCAGAGCCTGGAAAATACTGAATCCTACCTCCCCTCTCCTCTCTGCACACCACTAGGAGCACTGAAGAAGACAAGCTAAGCTAGCAAGCCCTTCCCTGGGTGGGTGGCAGAGGACGCCCTGGTTATCCCATCCTCTGGAAGCCACAAGTGTGCTTAGTATTCACAGCACAGCCCAATTATTTATAACAGTTATTTTTCATTTTGAGTTTCAAGGTATAATAAGGTGGTTATAAAACTGATTTAGGGATAGAAACATTTGATTACAAAGGGAAATTATTCAAAGGTTTCAATAGAAGGAAAAGTTGAATGAAATAATGGTTCTGTTGGAGGGAAGAGAGCATAGAATCAAAATCCTTTTCCTTACCCCAAGCATGGCCATCCTACCAGTCCTCATGTTCCAAGAGGAGGTCTTAGGTTTCCCAGGGAAGAAACTCAAGAAACTCACATTCCCACTGTCTCTGAGCCTATCACAGAGCAGGGAGGGTAGGAGGAAATACTCCCAGCAAAGGGAAACCTACGTGGTGGGATCTGGAGTGCAGGTTAGTGGGGAGGAAGGACAACTGTAGGAATCTTATGATACAACACTTCTCCTCAGAAATTGGTATAAAAGTGATGAAGTGGAAGCAGGCAGAGGAGCAGACAGAGGGCTCAGCCTCCCTACACACAGGATGGTAAGTAAGGGACTGGGTTGAAAGACAGAAAATTCATGATTTTTCACTGTGGTGGGACGTGGTTTTTTCACACATTGGTAACAGCACCTCCTGAAGAGCAGAGGAGGCTAAAAAGCCATTCCCACTCCTCCTCACACTGAGGGCCCTCTGCTCATACATAGCTCAGAGCACTGGGATGGGTGGTATGGACTGTCCTAGTCCACAAAGAGATCTCTGCTCTTCCCTGCCCACCTCCCAGCCTGCAGTCCCCCAGATCTCATTCCAGCTGCACCAGTGCTACCACAAGGTACTTGGAATGAAATAGACCAGGTTTGGTTTACTCTGTAAATCAAGCTTTAAATATTTGTCATTAAATAAACTTCCTTTTTAACAAAATATTGTTGTTTGCTGGCACTGTGGGAGGAATTAACATGTTGTTTTACAGTGGTTTCATCCTTCCTGACATGGACAAAGTCCTGCAGAAAGGACACCTCTGCCCTGCTGCTGGGAGAAGCTCTGAAGTACCCAAAGCCTTCATCTGTAGCACATTCATAAAATCACGGAATCATGGAATGGTTTGGGTTGGAAGGCATGTTAAAGCACGTTTCATTCCACCTCAGGCACAGGCAGGGACACACTCCACCAGAACAGGCTGTCCATGTCCATCAGACATTCATCCTGCAAGGCTACAGTGTGAATGTGCAGTTGTATCCCTGCCTTCCCAGCCTGTGGAGAGGGAGACGCTGTGTGAATGCACCCAACAATGCCAAGGGGCTCTACGGGGTTGGGCGCAGAGCTGGGGCCAGGGACAAACATTGGAATGCACCACTGCTCAGGATCCCCAAAGCTGAGGAACCTCTCCTTAGCCAGGGCATTTGCCAGGAACAAAAGCATCTTGGTTCAGCTCTGCTCCTGAGAAGTCCAGTTCATCCTGCTCCTCTACCCCCTGCTCTGTGCAGGGCACACAGAGTCAGATCAGGCCCTCAGGCAGGAGATTGTCTCAGCAGTCTTGGCTGTGGCTGCAGCTTCTGCAGGTACAATAACCTTCCCAAGTGCCAGGATGACACTGAGCAGCAAGAAGAGCCGGGGGGATGGGACACCACAGCAGTGCAGGAGGAGATGGGGAGCATGAAGGTGTGCCAGGGCAGGCTCAGGCTGGAGCTCAGGGAAAGGTTCTTCCCCCAGAGGGTGCTGGCACTGCCCAGGCTCCCCAGGGAATGGGCACGGCCCTGAGGCTGCCAGAGCTCCAGGAGCGTTTGGACAGCGCTGCCAGGGATGCACAGGGTGGGGTTGGTGGGGGGTCTGGGCAGGGACAGGGGTGGGACTGGATGATCCTGTGGGTCTCTTCCAACCCAGGATATTCCATGATTCCATGAGCAAGACAGTGAGCAGGACTGAAAGGTTCCAGCCCATCTACAGCCACCTGCTCCATCAAAACACTCTGGGAGCAAGCTCCATAGAGTGGGGCAGAAGCAGACACCAGGCTTTAATGCAGACACAGGGAAACACCACTCCAGCAGTGCTCCAGCTCTTTGGGATGCAAATAACCACAGCCAGCCACTTCCCACTATGAAAGGAGACAGAGGATTCATCAAAGAATACAAGTCATCAGGAGTGTTATTAGACAGAGATGATAAAATTGCTAATAATGAGACAGGGAAGACAGGAGCAGAAATATTTATGTTCTGTGTGGAGGAGAGCCTGAAGATGCGCTGGGTCTCCATGAGAGCCAGGGAGTGTTTCCCTCACTGCTGTGGAGACTTAAATGCAGCCTCTCACTGGGAAGCACTTCCAAACTAATCACAGCAGACAAGGTACCCCAGCACTCTGTGAGCTAACAAGAAGATATCTGGCCTTTATTAATTTTGACTCCATCAGAGACAACAGGGAGCTGAAGGAGATGGGGATAATACTGACATTTTACTTTGCCATGCCCCATGAATGAAGTAGGTCTCTCATCTGAAATCAGTCACAGAAAATAACAGGAAAACCAACACAAGTTTCAGCTGACAAAGAATTAAATTATAGAATTAACACCAACCAGTGCAATTGCAGGCAGGCAACTTGTTCTTGGTGGGCTGCATGGGAAAGGACCAGAGCTGTGCCATTGCTTTGAGATAAAATTGAGGAACAGTACCAGGAACCAGGGCAAGGACTCTGCTTTTAGGAAAACAGTGGGGTGAGCCTTGGCTCAATGAGATCTGATGTGCCCTGCACTAGAAGCTCTGGGGGTGCTTCAGACAAACCCTGGAGCATATCCTCACCTTGCCTGTGCCAGGGTCGTCCAGGGGAGAGCACTGGCTAGGACTGGACAAACAAACCTTAAAGATGGCTCTTCACAGTAGAGGGAAATAAGGGTTTGAGAAATTCACTTTTTAAAACAATCACATCTCCAATTTCCACTATTAGACTGGATGGGAGAAACAAGGACATGGGATAATGTGACAGATTGGCCATTTTGGAGAAATGAACACATTTATTTCAACTGTGCTGACAGGCAAAATTCACTTTAAATTACATAACACAGCAATATGTCTTCATCATCCATTGCCTGGGACTGTGTAAGTGGAAAACTGTAACCAGAGAGGCAGCGTACACTTGTCTAAAGGTTCAGGGAACCTGGCTGGTTGGTGCTGCAGACAGGAATGTGCTTGGGGAGGCTGCCCAGTGTCACAGAACAGTGCTGCTCCTGGCAAAGCCCCCACAGAAGGTGGGCAGCACCCTGCTCTCCTCCTGCCCCTCCATCTCTGCTGGGCCATCTCCCACACCCACTGGATCCAGGGCATCCTTATTTGAGCATCGACACTGCAGAAGCTACAGCTCTGATGGAGCCAGCCAGCCAATGTCCCTGTGGTGACAAGGTCAGGTGAGCCGTCATGACCAGGAGCTGGTGACATCAGACACTTTTCCAAAAGTCACTGTAGTCAGAAATTCAGGAAGGTTTTCTTCCACTATCTGAGTCCCATCTGACAGCATCTGGACTTTCCTTTTTTCCTCCAGTGACCAAATTCTCCCATTATAGAGATCTTTCTACTTGGAAATTGTGACTGTTTTGTCGAGAGTTACAGCTGGGTCTTCCCCCATATCATTTCTCACTCTCTGTCTCCCTGTGTTTCCTCCTTCTCAGATCTCAGTAGCAACCCTGTCTTTTGTCAGAGACTCAGCAAGCCCCCAGAATTGCAAGATTGACTCTTGTCTCTAGATCAGTCACCAGTAATCCTATGATTTTGCCTTCGTGTGCCCTCTGCTCAAAAGCCTCTCGCTCATGGGGTTTATTTTCTACATGGGCTGTGCACCCCCCAATTTTCTGTGCCACAGCTGGGTGCACTTAGCCTCTTCTGCTTGACTTGTCTGAAAAATGTGAGGCTCTTCAGGAGCTTTAGAGCAAGCAATTGTTACGAAAAAATGCCTTCGAACTTTCCTTTTTTTCATGGTAGCTGTTTCTTGAGGCAGAATGTTCAGGGAAAAATGTCTAAGCATGCTCTGGTTTGAACTTGTTCACAGGTTCAGCATTTGGGATGCTCTTAATTGTACATAATTTCTGCATTTGCTCCTGATACAAGAGGAGATGAAAGATGATGAGTGAAAAAAAAAAAAAAGTAAGTTCAAAAAAGGTTTGAGCCTGAAGTCCAGCAAAAGTTTTTAAAAGCTACTTGGTTTTGGAGAAACATCCTTAGAATCTGCAGAGCAGAGCCCTGGAATAGGTGGTCAGAGAAATCCTCCTAACCAGAGGTTTGTTAATGGTCTGTTAGGTGAGCACCCATCAATGTGATGCACTTTGGAGGGGAGATGGACAGATGGGCTCATTTATTCTTCATCCTGGTTTTCTGTCTTCCATTTCATCTGGCAACAGAAGTTCATAGGATCCCTGTCAGATATGTGTACTCAAAGGTGGGGGAGACAGGGAGGTTCTTCAGCTTTACATTGATTTTTACCGAACAAGTTGAAGAACCAAGAGCACTGAAGCCAGTCCAAGATCCATGTTCCATGTCATGTCCTGTGGCTCTTTCATTTAGGTGATGGCGATGGAGGGTGGTGACATCACTCTCTGTGTGCCAAAACTGGTCCTGGGGGGCTGAGTTCATTGTAGGGATCAGGAGTGATATTCACAGACTCATGGAATGGTTTGGGTTGGCAGGGACGTCACAGCTCATCTTACTCCCTCTCCCTGCCATGGGCAGAGACACATTCCACCACCCCAGGCACTCCAAGCCCCGTCCAGCCTGGCCTTGGACACTTCCAGGGATCCAGGGGCAGCCACAGCTTCTCTGGGCACCCTGTGCCAGGGCCTGCCCACCCTCACAGGGAAGGATTTACTCCAAATTTCTAATCTCTAATAGAAATCTAACCTCTCATCTCTAATCTAAATATTTTTCAGTTTGAAGTCCTTGCCCCTTGTTCTATCACTGCATAACCCAGCACTGCCAAAGCCATGCCACTATGCAGCTTGGCCTGGAACCACAGCCCTTGTACTGGTCCATACTGGTTGTGCCCTCACCTGCCTTGGTCAGGCAGCTACTCTTCCCTAGCCATTGACTAATGCCTCTGATGGCTCTTTTCCACCTCCTCTCATGGCAGCCCCACCAGCTCTGTACTCCCAGAGATACATTTCAGTCTCTCCACTGAGTTCCTTTGGAATGCTGTTTTTCACACACTGAGTCCTTCTTCCCTGTTCCATGTTTTGGGGCTCCCAGGTGTTTGTTCCCTGTGTCTGAAGGGACAGAGAGGGAGGATGTTTGGAAATATCCAGGTCCAATCTCCCTGGTTGCTTTTGGCCAAGACAGGCTGAGAAGGTTGTGCTGAGCCAAAAAAAAAAATAGTAAGAGTGTCCTTCCTGAGATATTTCAGTCTCTCGTCACCCCCATCTTTGTTTGGGGCAGCCACAGAGATAAAATCACCTTTTAGAATCATTATGGTTGAAAAGCCCAACCCTTAACCGAGCACCACCCTGTTCGTCACAAAACTATGTCCCCAGCTGCCATATCCAAATGCCCTTTGAACATTTCCAGGGATGGTGACTCCACCACTGCCCTGGGCAGTTTCAATGCCAGTTTCCCATCCTTTCTGGGAAGAAATTTTTCCCAATAACTAATCTAAACCTTCCATCTGTATTTTAGCTTGGGATCTCCTTCCCCTTCTCAGATCAGCCTGAGTGTGGACAAATATCCCTGGCCACCATGTCCCTTTGTCTCAGGCTCTCCCAGCCCTCCTCCCATGGCACATGCATAAGGACCAAGGGCTGCTCTCAGATAGCTCCCATAGTACCCAAATTCACAAGCTTTTGGTCACATTGTCCAGTTGGGAGTTTGGGCATCAGCTGCATCCCCGGGTCTATCTGCCAAACATACATGCTCCTTGGCTACCTCTTAGGAGTCCATCCAAAACCAACCCTGCAGTCTGACAGGGATTTCCTTGGCACCTGATGTCCCACCTTAAGTGGTCATGCAGCACAAATAAACTCTGAAATGGAGCCAGGGAAGGAACAGAGACACAGGCCTGATGTAGCAGGAGAGTGGAGGCCACAGAGGGATGCAGGAAGGACAGCATTCCCTGGAAGAGGCAGGAGCAATGCCATGGGCTGGCAGGAACAGGGTGAAAAGAGACAGGGAATCTCTGGGGAAAGCTGCCTATGAAATGCGTTGCTGGTGAATGGCAGGTGGCAGAGTAAAGAACGTTTAAAAATGCAATGTATGTGTTACTGTCAGATATGCTGTGGAGATTATCCAGCTCAGTCCTTGAGTCACGCTTTGCCCTTTATTGTCTTCATTGGGTGGATGAGGGTGTGCCAGCACATAAATGAATTTACACATGTGGGGGGCCACAAATGTGTGGTGACATAAAGGGGCAGGGAGACAACTCTGAAGGAGCAGAAGTGCTTTGCCATGAGCTCTGTGATTCCGTCAGAACTGGGGAATAAAGGAATTGGCTGCATCTGGCAGGCTTTGTTCTGTGTGCAGCCACCTCCTTCCTGTTGTGGGTTTCATTATGATTAACAGGATATTCATATGATAATAACACCTGGATCCATTTGGAGCCTTAGTTCTGCCTGGTGCTTTGCAGACCCCAAAGGGGACGAGCAGTGCAACGTGACAAGGAGATGTTGGTGTTGGTGGCTCCCCTGGATGCAGCAGGGTGGCCAGTGCCTGGAGTCATGCAGGAGCAGGAACAAAGCCTGTCCTTTTGAGAAAGACCCATGAAACCCACAAAGGACTGGGATGGAGCATTCCAAGGACACCACATGACACACAAGTACCATGCAGCAAACACCACTATGGCAGGGGCAGGTGTGACAGGCACTGGGGAGAACAGGGACAGCAAAGAGCCCCAGCCAAAGTGACACAGGAGTGGGATCACATGTGGTCATGGAAGGGCTGCTTCCCACTTCACCAGGCACTTTGGAATGCAGCAAAACCACAGAGTAACTTAAGCTGCTCAGGGTCTATAGGATCACCCCGACAATTTATCCCACAGATCAGAAGCAAAGCCAAAGTTCTTGTCAGGAAGGCTAAGGAGAGACAGTATCCATTGCAATCAGAGAGAAAACAGGCTCAGCTCCTTCCTGCTGCTCTAATACCTCAGGAGGCAGCAATAAATCCCAGGATTTGGCTTGTCAAGTAAGTTTGCAGCATTTTTTCCCTCCTTTATTTTTTTTAAATCTTGGTGAACATCAGTTGCAGATGTTTGGGATTTACAGCCTTGCCAGTTTCCCAGTTCTAGAATGCCCATTTTGTCCCCTTCCAAGTGTAGCCTGGACCATTAAAAACTCAGACATGAGAAAGCTTGGTGCTGCATGAGCTGCATTTCTGTTCCCTCTTAGGGGGCACCATGGTTTTGGGACACATCCACATCCCACCATCTCTGTTGGCTGGTGCAACTGGGGTCCAGAGCAGACCTGTCCCCCTCCCTGGCTCAAGTCCCTGAGGCTCAGGCAAGACCTGATGAAATCTCCCAGGTGAGCTCCTTTACCAAAGGATACAGGCCCCGAGTGCAGCCCAGAGCTGCTGGGCACAGCCCAGAGCTGTCATGGGGTGCTGGAGCTGCCTGGGCACACCTCTCACCACTGGCTGGTGAATGCACCAGGGAGACGCTTCTCCAGAGTCATCTGAAGTCCAAATAGCAGCAGGTGCTGAAGAGCAGCAGGGATCAATCAGTGGCACAAGTGACCAGAACAATCCCCCTCACCAGCAAAGACTTTGTCCCTATCATTTTTGTAGTGTATCAGGAAGGAATTTGCTGCCCTGTGTTTGAAGGTCACTCAAACATCACTAAGCAGAAACCAACACAAGCTCTCACAAATGCAGCAACCCTGAGCCAAAAAGCTGCTTTTTGCTGAAAAAGGGTGCTCAGACACCAAGGGTGACCCAGCACCAAGCACACTGCAATCATGGAAGGACTTGAGGAAAAGCCTTTAAAGCAGCAGAGAAAACAGGCGCTCTGCTCTGCAAGCCCCAAAACACCCAGCATTGCAGACTTCACTGAAGGCACAAGCCACAGCTGCCTCTGTAACTCTGCTTTGAGTTACTTTTGACTGCACCTGTCCCCTCGACCTGTCATTTCAACCCACGCTCTCTGCCTTGGGATATATGTATTTTTTAGAGCAACACAACCATGTTTTAAGCAGCCTAGGAGACAAGATTAGGAATAATTTAGCTGCTGTCTTTCAGATCTCTTTGAACAGTGGTAATGTCAGATGCCCCAAGTATGAACCTGAAATTTAACACAGTGGTAGATCATCCATAAGGGAAAGGCAGTTTGCCTTTTGTTGTTTTATTTTTTTCCCTTACTTAGTGTCTCAGTCAACATCTAAAGGAACTTCCCATAAATCAAAACCTGAAAAGAAATAGGAAGCCACAAAAAAATGAGTGAGATGTGAAAAACCAGCCATGTCTGTGGCTAGAGGGTATTTCATAACTCAGAAGTGCCAAGAAAAGTGAGTTCTTATTACCCGTGCAGTCCTAATTCCAGCATCCCCTGACTTTGGAGGGCTTGACTCTTCAGTCAAGGCAAGCACTTGTAGCCCATACTCTGAATAGAGGACATCTCCAGAGAGCATCAATTCTCCACAGAGCATCAACCCTCCACAGACAGAAGTAGGAGGGCTGAGCAATTGGCTTTGCGCCTCAGTCCTCTGGAAGCCAAGGGGTCTGTCTTATAGGGCCCATGAAATGTACCTGATTTATTTCAAACCATTTATAGTTCACATAAAGCTTTAAGATGCGATCAAGTTTAGTATTTTGTTTTTATTCAATTTTATCATGTCTTTACACTGCAAATGTAAATGTTTGGTCTGAGCTCACAGGGTGTAAATCAGAGGAGCCCCCTGAAAGCAAGTGATGCTCCATTGACTTCCACCCACAAAGATTTAACCAGTTCTCTCCTAATACGTGTCCTGATAGGCGTATTTTTATTTGTGGTTGTATTAACTGGGATCTTCCAGGCTGCCAAATAAAGAACTGCTATCCAGGGGACAGCAAAATGCTGCTCTTGGCAAGGTTGTTTTCTACCCCCAAACCAACCTCGCTGTCTATGAGCAAACTAAAGCATGGACTGGGAGAGGAAGGATGGGAAGTGAGGGTGAAAGAGGGAAATACAAGAGACCAGAAGAGGGGGGGAGAGAGAGGGAAAAAGGCTGGGCACAGATAGAGGGATATAGCAGATGCCAAGACAACAGGATGAAGGAGAAGCCGGGCTGGGCTCAGGCCCACCACGCCCATTTCCTCCCGCCAAGCACAGAGGGTCCTCCTGCAACACTGCGGACTGGGCTGAAGGGGACACAGGCACTGTGAAGGAGAATGGAATGTGGGGGCTGCAGAGAGGGATGCGAGGGCTTCAGACTTAAAAACAAGTCAGAAACCTCAAGAGGTGCTTTAAAAGGGAGTCCCATTACACCAGTCAGACCTTGTCCTCCCTGGGCCACAGACACCCCTTTTCCAACCCTTTCTGCTGAACTTGGTGCCTCAGCCAGGAAAGGTGCCTGCCAGGCTCCAGGGAGGGAGCTGTCTGGGGGCAGCAAGGACAGCTTCTTCCTGAGAGAGCTTCAAACTAGCAAAGGGCAGGTTTAGATGACATAGTAGGAAGAAATTCTTCCCTGTGAGGGTGGGCAGGCCTTGGCACAGGGTGCCCAGAGAAGCTGTGGCTGCCCCTGGATCCCTGGAAGTATCCAAGTCCAGGTCAGGACAGGGCTTGGAGCAGCCTGGGACGGTGGAAGGTGTCCCTGCCCATGGCAGAGGTGGCACTGGATGGGCTGTAAGATCCCTTCCCACCCCATTCTGCGATTCAACAATCAGGTCTTCCTGAAATGAGTCACCAAACTAAAATCTTCTTTGCTTTGCTTTGCTCTCTGGTGACACAAAGGCTAGTGGAGCACCTGGAAGGTATCACCCACAGCCTTGCATACCCATTCCCAGGATGCAGAGGTATGCGTATTTTTATATTGATACATATGCAGGTATATAGATAGATATATAAACTTCTATGTGCATATATAAACCTTTTCTCCTTTGCAGCCATGGACACATGTGAGGTGTGACTCACCCAGCAGAGTTCCAGAGCAGAGAGAAAGGTGAGCCCTGGCAGGGAAAGGACAGTGAGGCAGCACCACAAGCAGTGGCTCAGCCCATGCGTCTTGGCAGAGTCCCAGGGGTAACCACTGAGAGCCTGCAAAGTGACACAGAGGCTGAGAAGTGAGACTCGTTCACCTCCCAGACCAGGGGCAGTATGCACATGCCTCAGACTCCGTTTTGCCTACAGGACCTGCTTCTTTGACCAGGCTCTCAAACAGCTGCAGTCATTTCTGCCATCCAGGTCCTGGAGGCCACAGGAAAATCCAGCCCACCTGATCCACTGGAAAATCTCATCAGTAGACATCTCCTTTTCCCTTGCTCAGGGAAAGCTGTAGACCTTGACTTGGCTGAAATTTGATATGGTTTTAAAGACTGATGCGGAAGGAAAAGGTCTCACATGGGCAACAGATCCAGCAGAATCCTCACAGGTGGGGTTTTCGGAGATGACTGTGCTGCTGATAAATTCTGTAGGCGGCAGCAGCAGAACATGACGAGAACACCAAAACCAGTGAGGTGAGCTGGTGTCACAGCCCTGCCCGTGCCAGGACAGGGGTTTTTCTCCTTGGCTCTGACACTGCACCATGTCCAAGCATTTGGCTGAACAGAAGCTGCTGTCCTTCAAATAAACCTAAAACAGAAACCCTGGCTCCTCATGGACATAAAAGCAATCAGGATGGTAATGTCTAATCTCGACCTCCTCTCTTTCAGTTTGAAGACGTTCAGCCTTGTTCTGTCACTCCAGATCCTTGTAATCAGTGTCTGTCCATCTTTCTTGGAGGCTTCCTTGAGGTACTGGATGGCCAGCAGTAGGTAACCCCAAGAACAAGCTGGGGAAAGCAGGAACTCACCACTGGAGTTCAGATCTTGTCTTGCTCAGGAGTGACTTGAAGCTGTACATCCCATGATCCAGGAATATTCCAACCCAACAAGCTCAGCAGCACATCCCTTGCTGTGGCTGGTGGAGGCTTCTGCTGGGCTGGGCTTTGCAGAGGAGCTCAAAAGACCCAGGCACACAAAACTCACTGCAGCAGCAAGCAAACAAACCCAAACATGGATTCATGCCTGTCACTTCCTGCAGCTATTTTCTAGGATTCCTCTCTAATTGGGATCAATTCTCAAACATTTTTCCCTTTCTAGATGTTGATTTTCTGATCTCTACATACTGTTAATCCCGAACTGCAGGCATTTTTCTGCCATTTTCCTGTCTCATCATGGAGAACAAGAGGCTCAGTTGTACTATCTGAAAGATTAGATGAATACAGAGGGTAGGAATATTGGCATGGAAGCTGTAGTCCAATCCTACATGCAAAGGGGCATGGCTCTGCCTGAGCAGGGTTCTGAGGACAGCTGGCACCTCTGCACTGAGCTTCTTCACTGGGATGCTCCTCTTACCTTGTACTTCTGAAGGAGTCTCAGCAAGTCCCAAGGATGCAGGATCGTGGTGCCACAGTGCTCAAACTCCATTTTGCCTGTGCCAAGGCCCTGGTGACAGGTTGCTGCTCACCTTCTATGTTGCTAGGCTCGCAGGAGGGCCGGCAAATTTGCCAGTAATTCACTTCAGCAGGAAATTCTCTCCTGTAAAACAGTGGTTGCAAGACTCAGCACGTGCTAGCTGTCTGAGATAAGGCCCTCATGCTCAATAAACCAGGCACTCTGCACACATCAGTGCTGTGCTGGACGATTCTCGGGCAGCTGAACACACTGCAGCTTCCCACCCCACCAGTGTGGTCAGGAGATGTTGGACAAACACCTCACAGACCACAAGGTGCTGCTCCATGTATGCAGGGCTGGTCTGGGCAGCCCTGGTTTGGGGGTGATGGATACCTGTGAGCAGGTGTTTGCAGGTGTGTGCACGAGGGAACAGTCCCATGGGACTGTGGGAGCAGAGGCAGCACATGTAAATCCCCTGTCTGTGTGTGTTTGCAGGTTCCGGGCAGAGCGGGGAACAAGCCAAGAAGCATTATAAATGCTAGAAGGAGTTCACACAATTAATGTTTTTCATGAGATGTAATTTATAGTCCTCTCCCTTGATGTTTTAGGAGGGTGTAAATATATGAAAGCAGCCCATAACTTAAAGGCAGGAATCTGCTAATTAAGTGTGCCAAAGGAATGCTAATTAGGAGACGGTTAGCGGGAAGGGCACAGACATCGTCTAATCCCAGGAAGCCTCCCTGAGTCCCTCCATCCTGCCCTGGGGATGCGGTTGCTGCCTGGGGCAGATGCTCCAGCGGGGCTCCAAGGCCAGCTCACTGTGGGGCTGCTCTCATCTTACTGGAGAGCAGTCAGGAGGTGATGGGGTGCAAAGCACTGCCACAAGCCTGGTGAGTTAGGTCAGCACGGAGGACACTTCTCCCCAGGATTAATAACAGACAGACCAGAGATTCTCTCACAAGGGAAGCTCAAAGCCAAATCCATCAGTGGGAGTTCAGCTTTTTCCATAGCAGCCCCATTTCCTAAACACACCCCCACATCCAGGTTTTGGATAACCCAAAGATTTAGGGAAAGGGAGCAGGGAAGATCTGAGCTGTGTGCAGCATTTGGAAAGGGTTTGTTGGGGTTGTGTTTATCGATAACTGTCCTGAGAAACGAGCTGTTCTTCCAAAGCCTCGTAAGGAAGTCCCAGCATTTTCCTGACCAGTGGCAGATGGACCTCAGCAGGTATCTCTGAGAGCTTCAAAGAAGAAGAATTTTCTACCTGAAATACTGAATGAATCCCCACTCTAAAGAGAGTGGTTTGGGTTGGAAGGGACCCTAAATCTCATCTCGTTCCGGTCCCCTGCCATGGGACAGACACCTTCCACTAGACCAGGTGTCTCAGACCTACATCCAGCCTGCCTTGAACACCTCCAGGATGGGTGTGCTGTCACCCCTATCACCCAGCTGGCCCGTGAAGAATACTGAAGACTTCAGGCCCCTCTGCTGCCACCACAGGTCCCAGGCCCCACTCCAACCACATCAAAGTCCTCGCTAAACAAGGTCACACCAGCAGAGGACATCAGCTGTGTTCTCTACTTGGTACTTGGGCTTTTCCTTCATTGTCTGCTGGGAGTTTGTCCCTCTGGAGGGGAAGTGTTGGCTGCTCATCCCCACAGCAGCACAAGGAGGAGGTGACACCGTCCCGGCGGGGGCCAAGGCCAGCGCTGGCACCACGCCCATGCCGGGCTGCTCCCGGCCCGCTGACAGCTGGAATCAATGGAATTACTGAGCTGCGGGAGCTCCTGGCCATGCAAAGAGCACCAGCTCTCGTCTGCTGACTAATTACCAAGTGAGGCTTCTGACTAATTACCAAATGACGCTGCTGACTAATTACCAAATAAGGCTGGTGACGGTGAGGAGTCTCACGCAGAGTTGCCCGAGCTGGTTGCAGACCAACTCCATGAACACAAAGGAAATCAATGACAGAAGGAGCTGCAATTTCCCAGGATTTCAGAAGTGCTATTTTTCCTTCTGTTATAACTTGTGAACAATGGTCAAGTGTGTTACTTCTCCATCCACGGGCCTCCCAAAAGAAAGGGATTACAACTGTATCATTAATATCACAGTGACCTGGCAGCAAGTCGACAGATTTAATCTGGTGACAAGATGAGTGGCACTGAAATTCTTGCATCTCCCCACAAAATGAAAAATGTGTTCTGCCTGCTACTAGTAAATATTGCTGCTAAGTGAATAAAAATTCAAAAGGGAAAAAGCAATTTTCCCTCTGTTCATATTGTGCTTAGTTCTCAATACACTTCATGCAAGAGGCTACCCTGCCTGATGGATTCCTCCTAGATTATATCATGCCTTTGAATTTATTTGCCCCAGCTCTTTAAAGGACTGTTTGCCAAGGCCTTTGCATTCCATGTTAGTCTGGTAACTGCTGACATTTGAAAGATGCTGTTGAAGAAAAATCCAAGAGGTTTTTTAAATAAGAAAAGTAGACAGACCTAGCAGGTAGAGGGAGATTAAAGATTTAGTCAACAGCTGAAATCACAGTTTTCATGAAGTGGTAATGTCAGAAAAAGTTTACAAGGCCTAATAGAGGGCTTGTGTGTCATGAAAACCTAAATTAAGTTTGGGGTTTTTTCCTTCTAGCACTCCACATGAATTTTTCAAGGCTCTGGCTTCTCTGAAACAGCAGAGCAGCAACCCAAACACAACCCACAAAGGCAGAGACTCTGCTAGGATCAGGTGTGGTGAGCAGGAGGGAGGAAGACTTTGAGCTCCAACCCACAGCCCTTCAAGGAACAAAGAGAAGTCCCACATGTGGCCACTGGATTTGTATTAAACATCTGCCAGAAAGGCTGTTGTCTGTCATCAAACCCTGGAAAAATGCAGCAAATTGTCAGAGCTTCTCTTGCTTTGAGTGAACATTTGTAGCCCAAGGCATCACTTCGGTCCCACAAACCACCTTTTGTGGTGGCCATGACTGGTGTGGGCTCCAGTGCTGACATCATGCATCACCTCATGTTATGCATGTTGAAGGATGGAGGCAGCAGAGCAGGGCTTTAGACCACCTCCACAATTGCCACCACCCCTAGCCTGCACCACACTGTGGGGCTGAGAGGGTGGAGAGCAGAGATGGCATCCTCGCCCTGTCACCAAGGGTGGGGGACATCCCCCAGGCACAGGTGGCCTTGCAGACAGGACAATGGCACAGACCAGACACAAGGCAGAACTGCTGGGTCAGAGTACATTCTGGTCTGGGTGCACCAAGGGAGTGGCCCAGCTGGTGACAACAGGAAGGGATGGCCACCATTCCCAGGGCTGCCAAGGGGACCTGGGCACTGCCCCCAGGGGAGGCAGTGACACTGGCAGTGAGGTGTCCTCCTGGACATGCACCTGCAGAACAGGTGATGTCCTGCAGTGCGTGTTCACAAGAGTGGGTGATGTCCAGCCTAAACTGACCCTCCTATACCCTCCTACACCCCCCTGCCATTGGTCAGCCCCACCACGAGCACCAAGAGAGAGCTCTGCCTCACCCCCTGCACAGACCATCTCCACATGTGTTCGCTTTCCTTGGAAACACCAGCATTTCACCCATCTCCTTAATCCACAGACTGTGGTCTCACCAGCCTAACCAACCATGGCCAAGAGACGCAAACTTGGGCCCATTCCTCACCTCCACAGCAAATCTCTGTCTTTCCCAGCACCTCGTTCCCTTCCTGGTCTCTCCCTCTCCCACCCCATCTATCTTCCTGGCCACACAGCAAGAGGGAACACAGAGGGGTGAGAGTCACTGATCAGCACTAGGCTGTGCTGTGTCTTGGCACTGCCATGGGAGAGGAACTCAGCTCTGTGTCTGCACCTCCCAATTGTTCAACAAAAATATATTAAAAGTTAATTTGATTTTCACATCTGTAACCTCTATACTTAAAATTGTCACCAAATAACCCTTGCCACCTCCTTCTAACCCTTTACCAGAAACCTCATTAGCAGCTGTGCTTAACTACTGTTTGTCTCCTGCCTTGGCCTGGGCTGTCCCATGGAAGATGTGAAAAGCGTTCTACTTAATATAAATTAATCTGCTCCAAAAACTATTATTCGAAGAGGAAGTCCAAATCTGAGTAATGCCTCCTAACCTGGATCTCCATGACAAGTTGACCAATTTTAGTCAAACTTTGCAAGAAACATCTTATTAGCTTCCAGAGCATGCTTACGAGTCCTCAGAGCTCTGCAGCTGGGTGAAATGCTAAAAATAGGATCTCCATGGAAACTTCTTTAGCACTTAAGGTGAGAGGATGTAACACTGGTGTTGCATTGTGTTCTGTGACCTGGGGTACAACACTGGTGTCATGGGGAAAACTGGAGGGAGAGAATATACTAAAGAGAATTTTACCTATCACTGGGTCTGACTGCCCAGCCAAGAGGATCTGATCCCTTCAAAATCAGGTCCCATTTGACCTCCAGGCATGAGTCGTACACATCCCACTGGGCATCCCCTTCTCCAGGGGGAACCCCTGCCCTTCGTGGATGTGGTATTGCCTCTGATGTGTGCTGAGGTCTCCCCTGGGGCGGGGTGGGGGGAACAACCCAGGCACTGCACTGGTGTACAACCTCTCTCCTCAATGCACTCACAGATTCCCTCCCACCTTCTGCACCGATCCCTTGGGATAATGAATTCACACTCAGAGCAGTTATCACCACCCTGGATCTATTTACATGCAAAAGATGATGAGAAGAGCTCATTGCCAGAGTGGGGACATCAGTGCTGCCCATGCCCTGCACTAAGGCATTAAGACACTCAGACTGCTCCTACACAACAGGTGTTGGGAATTGCTCTTAATTTCTGTATTCATTTCTTACTATTTACTTCAGAAGGGAAAAAATTGTGTTACTTGGCCAGAAAGACACAGGAAAGCAAACCCATGAGTGTCATGGGCATTAGGCAGCCGCGGCACTGATGAGCAGTTCCTGATCCTAACTGCTTTCAACAAAGGTATTACTTTAAGAACTCAGCCAGCCTATTCATGTAATTCCCTATTACAGTGTTGAGAGGAATGACAACAAACTGTGGGTCTGCTGGCAGATAAAACTAGCAATGAGAGATAAAAGAAACAATGGGAAGGATTCCACTGATTGATGAATGAAAAAAGATAGTTGCCTTTACAAATTATAGTTTTGCTGATAAATGAAACAGGATATTGAGAGATGAAAGAAGCAATGGGGAAATACCCTAAAAAATCCATAATTAAAAATCAAAAAGTGGGGTTATACATTATAGGGTATTCTGGTATAGGCATTCTGGGCAGTCTGTACCTCTCAAGTACCTCAGCCAATGGGAAAAGAGAGAAGGGAAATGCAGCCGGGAAATCAGGATAAAAAGGAGGCTGCATCCTCCAAAAATTTGAGAGATCCCAGGGGAATGCTCCATGGCTTCTCCCTTTATTCGATTAAAGTAAAAGGACTCCTCTGTCTCCTTTTTGGACAACCTCTGATGTTTGTGGGTTAATTTTCCTGACAGTGTCAACTCTCCAAGAGTTTGCACTGTAGACACTTCCAGACTTGAATTAGGCCTATTGAGGGCTGCTGCCTACTCAACACTTGTCTTCCTCAATTACCAGAAGGACAGGGAAGTTTGGTGAGGCTTTAGGGTGAGCAGCTTCCTGTCCCCACCTTCCTTGACTCTTGGCATCAGTGCCCCTGTGCTCAGGGATGTTCAAGGATATGCAGTGATTCACTGCAAGCCATGGATGTTTATTCATCACCAGCCTTCCAGCCCCTTGAATCCCTTGTTTTCAGATATCATTTTTCTACTCCCAGTGTGTGTTATTTGAATCAGTGACAATGCTGATATGACAGATGTGGAACTCTCATTAAAGAGCTCCAGTGGCTTCTTACCTAAGCACCTTGGGGAGCTCCAGATGCAGAGGAACACCTATCTTTGATCTCTGTGGAGACAGACAGGCAAACAAAACCTCTCCCCTAGAGAGATGTCCCTTGAGTGGGCTGTGATAAGATCATCTCAATGCTCCTGGATTGGGAAATCCTCCTTGGTCATGGTGACAGCCCAGCATGCTTTGGGGTCCCATGCAGATTCCTTGTAACCCATTGGGTTTTGCCCCTTTGTACCACCCCCACTTTTCCCCATAAAAACCCCAGTTTCTGCCCTGTTCGAGAGGGAGCTGTCCGTCCCTGGCCTCCTTTGCAGCGTTCCTGGAATAAAGCCTCATCCTGCGGAACTGCCACACGAAGCTCCTGTCTCTTTGTCCCTGTGTTGGCCTGGGAATAGGTCGCAAGGCAGAGCTGAATCACCCAGAGCTTGAAATCACTGCTAAGAGCTGATTGCTAGCAGCCACGGCTGCCCGAGCCTTGCCGAGGTTACCCAGCGCCTCCAGGACTGCCTGAGAACCCCAGAAAGTTGTCCCCTGCGGGACCTCTCTCTGGAAGGTTGCAGCGTCCAGGTCGAGCCATCAGACCCCCGACCAGCCGTCACAACAGATCTCCAGATAAATATCCCCACTGCTGGGATGAGTGAGGGTGAGCTGGGCCAGCCCCACCAGTAGCTCCCTGGTCTAGGAGCCACTTGAAGAGATTCAGCCCTTGGAGCAAATCCAAGCCAGGAGTGATGGCTCTAGTTGACACACTCACAGCAGTTTTGTCACACTGCCAGGATCATGGCAGGCTTGAACAGCTCAGGATGGTGCTTGGAAACCTCATCCCACGTGGGAGAATAACTGTGAAAAAAAGGGTTGGCAACTGCTCATGCTTTAACATCAGAGGAAACTGGTCCTGCAGAAGAGACTGGCCTCTACTGCTGGGAAAAGGTGCAGGATATCCCTGGGAGAGGGACAGAAGCAGAGCCCAAAGTAGAAAACAGGTGGAACAGCCAAGTCAGTGTCACAAAGTGTCAGAAGTGAGGAAGACAAGGCAGCTCCACCTGCCCTCAGCACGCTGCAGGAGGGATCCCTTGGCCAAGCACATGCCAAGCCCAGAGGGCCCCTCACTCCAGCAAAGGTAGAACAGCAGCATGTGGTGAAAACCAACCCCAGCCCCATCAGAGTTGGAAAGGAGTTCAGGAGTGCTGAATTCCGGCAGTGTGGACGGATGGTGATGTGCAGGCTGGTGCAGTCAGAGGGCCTCCTGCTGCTGCCCACAGTTCCTGAACCTCTTCACTGTCCCCAGGAATGAACCGTGCTGTCCCTGCCACCCCAAGGCTGTTGTGTAGCTGGGTGTGGCCGAGGCTGTGCTGGCCAAACTACTGACAAGAGATTTCTGATGCTGGCTGATTGTTTCTCTGCCAGTGACGCCAACCCTCCTCCTCCCTGTTCCTTTTGGGCTGGGGAATTGGAGATGCCCCACTACCATTTCTTTCCCTCTGCAGCTGGGTAATTGCCAGTGACACCTTTTAAATAACTTTGGGGAAGTTTGATGAAACGAACTAGATGGAAGTCAAATTTCAAGTAACTTGTAGGAAATTGAAAAGAAATATGTTTATGGAGCAATTTTCTTTGCTTCTTCAAATGGTGGAAATTGTTACTGTCACTCATAAATTATTAATTTCAATTTGCCCTGTTCTCTTTCCAGGTTGCAGCTCTCCAGGAGCTTGGGCTCTCACTGAAGGTGCCCCAGAAGTGCTCAGGTGATGGAGGTAGGCAGCATATACCCCATGCACCAGGACAGGGTGTCCCTGCCTTTTGGAGGGGGTCAGTCCCTTCAAATAAGTCCCAAGGGGGCTTTTGCTCGGTCACCTTTATAGAACCAGTCCTGTGAGAGGCAGGCAAAAACACACATAAGCCTGGGAAGAGGCTGAGTTTTGGACCTGTAGTGAATGGAAATTCACTTCTGGAGTGGTTAACTTGGCTGGGAGGTGTTGAGCTGGAAGGTGGGAGGGAAAGTAATTACCACAGTGAAAGTGGCTCAAGGACTCCTGTAATTATTGTATGTGTGGAATTACTGGAATGGGAGCCAGGAGGGACTCTGGAGAAGCAGATAGAGTTACACTCCTCCCCAGCACCATAGCAGACAGAGGGACCCACCACCAGAAGAGACTCACCTGGTGTAACAGGAGAACATCCCCAGCAGAGAGGTGAATTGAGAGCAAAACTAATTGGAAAGGACACAACATTGATAGAAAAATAGGAGTGAAAACAGGGAGTTCTTCTTCAAGGGCAAGAGCCATAATTCCATAATCAAGTAAGAGGACATTTTTGGCCAGATGCCCATCCTCCTCAGTGATGAAGCAGAGACAGATATTAGAACTCGAGAAAAAAAAAAAAGCAATATATAACAAAATGGAGTGCAGGGGGGAAATAAATAACCATTTATTTTGAATTAGAAATTATGAAGTACAGAACATTGATATGAGAAGGTACATGCATCAGTTAAAAATGCATGACTTAGGGAATGAATGGCAGTAAGGAAGCAACTGATATGATCTGTGAACAACAATAACAAAAAAAAAATAGTGCAGAGGTTTTGTTTATAGAGATGGCCAAACTCTTGATAGGGCAGAAATGCAATTGGTGTTTCTGGGCTGCCTTGGTGTCTGTATCACAAGAGGATGCTGAAAACTCACCAGCATTTTTAAGATCAAGGCAGGTGTTAAACAGCACTGACTGGGACGAGTGACACCACAGGCAGACCTGGAGAGGGCTGTGCAGGAGCATCCTCGGTACATCTCACACCACAGGGGAAGCTGGAGCATCCCAAAGGAGATGGCAGGGTGGGTGATGCTCCTTCTGAGCACCAGGCATGGACAAAGACAAAGGGATCTAGTAGGCAGCTGAAAGGAAGTTGGAAGATTTATGCCAATCAATTTTTTAATGGAAAAGAGGTCTTGTCAACCTTCATTTCACTCACAGAGGAGATTCCCTGCGTGGCTGCTGAAGTGGCTGAACAGATGTGATGTGCTCCAGCCTGTGGAATGTGCCTGACTTGGAGCTGCATGGATGATTTAAAATGAGCACTCAACTGCATCTGGGAGACACATGTGAGACAGGGAACCAGGGAAGAGCCCAGGAAGCAGCCCCTGATGGGGAGCTGTCATTAAATCTGTGTTTCTCATAATGTTTTGGAGCAGGAGGCTCAGACTAGTCAGTATTTTCATCATATTTTCGTATTAAAAATTCATTCATAGAAAATCTGTGGCTAACACAAATCATGGGGAGATTGATAAATCCCATGGAGCTCTCAGCAGGCCTGGGGACAGGCTGGGATCTCTCAGGAGACTGAACCCTCTCCCATGTGTTGTGTTACAGCCCAGTGCTTCTTCAAGGAGTCCTAAAGGGCTGGACATGGGCTTTGTCATTGTGACTGCTTGGACTGGGACAGAGGGAGGAGGGCAGTAATGTCACCTTTGTGTGTGCTGAGCCCAGCCTGGTTGCGTGGAGCTGTGGCATTCGGAGGTGAGAGGGATGAGAAATGAGGGACTTGAAAGACATGTCTGTCTTGATAAATAGAAAGTCTGTGGCCTGGTTCAGTCATCCCACACAAACCCCTTCCTGTGGAGGAGACACTTCATGCTGGAAGAAGCTTTAACTAGTGGGGAAATGTCCCAGTGAGTGGGAAAGGGAAGCAGGAGTTTCCTCAGGTCTCCACTTCTCCTGGGGAGAGGTGCTGTCCTGGGGGTGCTTGAACTGAAAGCAAGTGACAGGACTCTGTAGGAGGCCTGAGTGGGTGAAATGCAATAGGCTGTGACTTGCTGGAGACCAGGAAGCCACAAGGATCTTCACTTGAACTTGTGTGTCACTTGTTTCTACTCCCCTGCTGGGAACACTTTGCTTACAAGGATTCTAGCCCAGCAAAACCTCACCACTCCTGCAGGACAAACTCCTGGGGGAAACACCATATCCCTTAAAGAAATTACTGTTCACCACAGCTTAAGGCCAAAGTCCCATTCATAATTGCATTTTTCTTGAAGAAAATAGGGCATCTTGTGCAGATGCACTCAGGCAAGCCTACCAGCAAGCAGATGGGCAACTTGCTCTGAGCAGAGGACTTGTCACCCCCAACTCTCCCCAGGGATGGTCTGCCCCTGCACTCAGAGCATCTATGGGTAGGGCCATGCCTCCAGAGCTTGCTGCACCCCAGCTGACACCAAAACCTCAATCAATTAAATTAATTTGTCACAGGACAGCAAAGCTTAATGCTGCCATCTTTGGATGTGGCATCAGTGAGAAACCCCCTCTGGACCCAGGCTGCATCCCAGGGTGAGAGCCTGGGTCAGGCATCCATCAGGTCAGAAGCAGAGGGAGAGGTCTAGAGAGCCTGAGAGCAGCAGGACCTCTGGGACCAGCCCAGCTCTCTGTCCTGAAGGCCATCACACAAGGCACCAGCTGGACTAACAGGAGGGCAGGAGAAACAGCCTGAGAGAGGTGATGGGCAGCAGGATGTGTAGCTCTGGGAGCAGCTCGCCCAGGAGGATACTGGAGAAGAGTCATTCGAGCAAAGATTGAGCAAGGACTAGAATAGACTTAAAGGGTCTCATAATGGCACACAATGCCACACAAACCCCTGTCAACATGCTCTGCATGTCTTGCCCTGCCCTGAACTCCCTTCTGGACCAGTCTGGCTTTACATCACAGCAAAGGGACAGTAATAGGTGTCCCTATAGGACACCCTATAGGTCTGTCACCAGGCAGACCACTAGAATAGTCCATCAGGAATTGCTGCATCCCAGCTCCTGGCCAGGAGGGTACAGCAAGCTTCTCTCTCTTGTGATTGGAACTTCCCATATGCTGGGTCAGCCCTAGGCTGGTCAAGACCAAAACAGATATGAGCTCAGGCCATGAGCTCGAGACTCAAAACAGCTCCGGATGGAGATGACAACCAGAATTCCCCTGACAGCCTGGAAAACAGTCTCTCCATTACAGACAGAGCACACTGGTGGTCTCTGTTTACAGGGAGTCAAATGCACTCACCAAATATTTGCAGAAAGCTCAGCTATCAGAGCACTTTCTGTGTTTTTAGCTCCCAGTAGCCTTATCTCCCACAGCAAACAGTGAGCATTCAGCAAAATCCCTCTGCTGCAGCCTCCTTTCAGGAGCAATGCTGATGTGCCTCAGGTGTCTGTGTTCTCCACAGGCCCAGCTTTCCTAGCAAGGGTGGGAGGCTGGTCCCAACAACCCTGTGGAGCAGCACCTCTACCACCATCCACACTGGAGCTTTGCCTGTAGTCAAGTCTTGGTTTTGCTCAGCAAATCTCTCTGCTCCTCACAACAGCATCACCCTGTGACAAACCTCGTGCTGCCCACAAGCAACAGCCTCTCCTGGTGTCCTGTCCTGGCCAAGGAGCTCAAGCTTCCCTGGAGATGTTCCAGCCATGCAAACTGAGCATGATGGTGCACTGAGGGGTGGAAGGGGTGCATGGCCCCAAGACAACCCTACCCAGAAAACAGGTGCCCCCAAAGGCACCTGCCATGAAGGAATCTGTGTGTGATGCCCCTCCATGATCTGAGAGCAAATGCAGATGGTTGAAATCTCAGTTTGTGCTGATGAGGTAGTTTAAATCAGGAAAATGGAACCACTAGAAGAAAGTGGCAGAACTGAACTGCTCCTGGAGAATGTCAGGCAGAGCCTGGGGCCTGGATCACCTCTGCCATGAAGAGAGGTCAGACGGCCTGTGAGTGCTTTTTAGAGAAGGCACAGGCCTGAGGGGCTCAGTGATGTGATAAATGATCCAGAAAAGAGCAACTCACATCATCTGTTCTCCCTGCCTCCAAATCCAAGGACAGCCAGTGAATCTGGAAAGCAACAGCTCCCATGGCGAGATGTAACTTCTTCTTGCAGAAGGTGCCTGTGGGCCGCCCAGTACCTGAAGATACCTTAATCTCAGAATTTAGCGAGACAGAAGAGATCTTGTACATCTACACTGGTCACGAGATTATTCATGTGCTGCTGAGCACAGCAGTGGGTCTGGCAGGGATTCTGCCTGGTACCTTGGGAGGAAGCCAGTCTCCAGCTCTCAGAAACAAGTATTATCCCTCTTATGCAACCCTTGCCACTGCACCTTCTCCTGCAGCATCTGTCCATGTCTCCATCCTGGAGGTGAGGGGATGCAGCAAGACCACGCTCTGAGGGGTGTGGTGACCAGCATTGACCCTTCATGTACAGCACCTACAGAATGACTGGGGCAAGAAGGGTTCTGAGTGCCACGGTGTGGTGGTTTTGCATGTGAGGCACTCACAGAAGTGATGCAAAGCTACCGTGTAAGTGATAATCTGTTAAACCACTGAGAAAGCTGATATGTCTCTGTGAACACCCATTTAAAAAAACTAAAAATCCCGGGAAATCGCTCTTTTCTTTTCCAGTCGACAAAGACGTAACAGGGGCCAGGCCGGGCAGTCCCTGCCGCAGGGCGCCTGCCAGGCCCCCCCACATCAGCTGCCCGGCAGGGGGAGGGGGGGACCTGGGGCCAAGCCGGGCAGTCCACCGGGTCCCCAGGAGCAGCCGGGGCCGGGCCAGCTCGGCCAAGATTCTGCCGCCGTTGAGGTTCGCCCGCAACCACCGGGCAGGGGCAGGAGAAGCCATCGGCCCCCGGCCATGCTGCTGCTGTGTTCCGGCCTGGCTGCTGGGATCCTAACTGATATCCCCCCCAGCCCAGCCGCAGCTCCGGCCACAAGCTACAAGCTACCGAGCCCAGCTGGGGTCACGTAACCATCTGCAGGCCCAGGCGAGATATTAACTCTTTCAATGCTTCAGTCCTCCTTTGAGTGAGAGAACTGGAGAGAAGTGCAGACACATAAAGAAACAGCATGAAAATACCGAGGTCAGTGAAGAAGTCAAGTCCCAGATAGGAGGGATAAGGAGATGCCTTTAGTTTTAGGCTGAAATCCTCTTGTAAAACTATGGAGAAAGATGTAATTGATACATGAGACCCTTTTTCCCCTATAGTACATGAAGGTATAGGAAGATGAAAGTGTTCAAATTGATATTGAGCAAAGGCCTCCATGCCAAGGCAGGCAGATGTTGAAGTAGCTGTCATCCTATGAGAAGTTTGAAGAGAGAAGGAGAGAAGAGTGATGAACTCTGTACCCCCAGGAGAAGAAGATCTCTGTTCCTAGAGATGAAGATGATTTCAGAGATAGATAATGAGAACCATTGTTTTTGAACAGCTCATCTTTAAAACAGTACCCCATAAGCTGACATGGCCCATAAACACAGCTGTGGGAAAAGCTTGTGAAAATGGGAGGGATTTAATGATGGTAGATTTTCCCCAGGTGGCTGCTATTCATGGAAATTGAGAGCCACGAGAGAATTGGTTTTTTGTGGAGAAGTCTCCATAACATTAATAAGAGGGACTTCTCCCCCTAAGTGAACTGAAGAAAGACAATTATAGAGGTGGCAAACTGACTAAAAATTTTAGGTTTTGTCTCTGTACATTGTCAATGGGAAGAAAAGGTTGTAGGGGGAGGAGAAGCGTCCTGCAGGTTTTGTTCTGATTCTTATTACTCTTTCTTTTAGTTACTGTTAAATTTTTTCTTTATACCCATTCAAAGTGTTGAGCCTGCTTTGCCTTTCTCCTAATCCCATCTCACAGCAGGAAATGAGCAAGTACATTCTAGTGAGTTCACTGGTGACTGGCCAGCACTGAAACCCACCACACCAATTTGTACATTGCCCAGGAAATCTCAAACTGGCAAACCAAAACCACTACACATGGACACACCCAGCCTACTGCTGGAGCCAGGCTGATTCTGGATTTTGGGTCACAGGCTCCATCCAGCAAGAGGTCTGGAGAGCAAAGACTTGAAGCAAATTATGACAAAGCCATGTGGCACAAGGGATGAGCCCCTAGCAGATCCTTCTGCATTCATTCTCACAGCCGAGCCCAGCAGCTCCAGCAGAACCATGGAGTGTTATGGGCTGGAAGGGACATTTAAAGGCCTAGTCTAATCCCCCTGCCATGGACACCTTCCACTATCTCAGGTTGCTTCAAGCCCTGTCCAACCATGACTGGGACACCTCCAGGGATCCACAGGCAACCACAGCTTCTCTGGACACCCTGTGCCAGGGCCTGCCCACCCACACAGCAAACCTACAGCAGGAGGTCCCTTCAGCACTGCAGCAGGACCACATCTCCCTCCTTCCTGGAATATCTGAAGCACACCCGGTGTTGAGAGGTTTTTTTTCCTCTCTCCTGTTCCTTCCTTATCACCTGTAGAATTTTTTCCCATTGAGCTGCTAATGGGAACTGATGGCTGGAGTAAGGAGGGACAGAAATACTGTGAGATTTCGGGCTGGGGGCAGTTCCTAGCTGGGGGCAGTTCCTAGCTCTCTCACTCTCTTGGCACCAGAGGGGACACAGGCTGCGGAGGGGATCTGCCACCTCTGCGAGACTCCGTCCCTGCTGCCTTCTCCTGCCGCCGCCGTGACCCAGCGAGGAACCTTTCTTCTGCTGCCGGGCCTCGCAATCCCCTGCTCTGCCAGGACACCCCGCAGGCTCCAGCTATTTGCTGTGGAGTTTTGGGACACTCTCGTTCACTGCCCCGGGATTTCTGCTCATCCCTGCTCTTTCCAGCCTGCTGCTTCCGAGGGCCCTGCTGGGGCACCGGGATCGCTGCCCGGGGGTTTGTGCAGCGAGGCCTCTCTCCCATCCCTCCGCCTCAGCCGAGCCGCCATTGCCACGTGCCCCCCGAGCCCGCCCGGAGCGCCCCCTGCAGGCACGTGGGGATCACCGCACCCGCCCTGCGCACCGGGAGCCGCCAGCGCCCCTGCCGGCCGTGACCGGAACTGCAGCGCAGGGAAGGTGCCGCAGCCGAGCGGCGTCACTGGGTTCGGTTCTGTTCGGGGTCAGTGCTGGAGCTGCTGTTGTTTGTTTGCTTTATCATACATACTAGTAAAGAACTGTTATTCCTGCTCCCATAGCGTTGCCTGAGAGCCCCTTAATTTCAAAATTCTAATAATCCGGAGGGAGGGGGGTTACATTCTCCATTCCAAGGCAGGCTTTTCTGCCTTCCCTAGCAGCCACCTGTCTTGTAAACCAAGACACAGGGGCACTTTCTGCCCTCTGGTGGGAGATGTCCGTCTCCACAATAGGACTGGTCCTGTCCTGGGAAGGCCCATTTCATGGAGCACTCCCTAGACTAATGCTCCTCACTCCATCTTCCATCACTCAGAAAACACTGCTGAGATGCAAATGTGCTTTTAGATATCAGAGCTGAGATGCAAATGTGCTTTTAGATATCAGACACTTGCAGAGTGCATGCAAGTGTCACTTATTAATTAGTCACCACTTGGCTGCCTTCCTCACATGCCTGCAGAGGACATTGTCATCCAATCCCTCCCAGAGACACAGCCTGGCAGTGTGGGCAGTGTGGGTGGTGTGGGTAGCGGTCCCCAGTCTCCTCACAGCCATCCACAGGCTCTGGGGTTCTGAGGTTTGCTCCAGGCTGGCTAGGAGGAGCAGGAGGCTCAGGTCAGCAGCACCTTCCGACTCTGGATCCCAATCACTGCATGATTGAACCCAAACTGTGACTAACTAATCAATAAATTCAAATTAAATGACAAAGCCATGACAAACAGCAGGGTAAGGCAGGGCCAGGGCCTTCTGCCACAGGCACGGGGCAGGTAGGCTCCCATTCCTGAGCCCTGTGGCAAGGAAACTGCCTCCAACTGGCACCATCCTTTCTTCAGAAAGAAAGGGAAGAGCCAAATCCAGTGCACAGGGGCTGGAGGACAGAGATGGCATTTGTAGGAGGGGGCTGTTCAAAGCACAGGGTTGGAGAGCAATCACCCTCTTTTCCATTCCATCTCATCCACAGGAACCATGCAGATTCTTAAAAAACATCTTAAATGAGAAAATGACACTTTATTGCTTCACCTGGATTATCTTTAGCTTAAGGATTTTCTTGTCACTTCTGTCCAAAAATGTTTGTTCTCAGAGCTGACTGAGTACTAAGCCCCCAGCAGCACTGGCCAGACAGATACTGGTGATGCCTAACTTCTCAATCTGCTCTGTGCACAAGGTTATATTTGCTCCTGCTGATTTCCAGTTTGAGGAAACCCTGAGCCTTTCAGGACCACAGGAAAGCAGCTGACCTTGTCTGCACAGCTCCAGCTCTGGGACAGTTTCCTAGCCATGCAGAACCATGATGATCCAGAAGCCACTAGCCCTGTGGGGTAGTCTGGACCATGATTGTGCCCAGTCCCATGAAAAAGTAAGTGTTCATTTGAACAGTCTGCTGCCTGTGGCTATGGGTCCCAGGGCCAGGTGTGGGGATGGACAAGACTGATAGTACCTTGGACCTTATTAGCATAAAAGATTTGATAAACAAAATGCCTTGGCAAAAGCAAACGGAACTCTGAGATTGAGTCAAGGCTGCAAGAAGATCCAATCAGACAGTTTTCCAGGAAAAGAAAATTTCATTAAGCACTGTGCGCCAAGGAATATTGTGATATGCATAAGTTTGTGTATTTGATTGTTACCTAATCTTTGTAGTAAACATTGCTAGTCTCCTGAAATAGTATATAATCCTTGTAAGTTCCCAATAAAAATGGATTCTGATGGGGATTCCGATTCTGAGGACCATTCAGTCTCCCTGTCTCTCCCTCTCCATGGCCGATAGCCAGGTTTACTGAACAGGTAAAAAACCTTGGCCCCTCCACCTCCCCTACACATTCCCCCCACTCCTTCCTTGCCTCCAGCCCAGCTTCACCTCAATCTCCAGCATACCTTTCAACTGTCAGTCCCATCTGTGTCCTCCTGCACTGTCCTCCTTTCTCACTCCTGCTCCTCAGCTCTTGTGTAGTTTTGGAGCTGCCTTTAGACAATTCCATGTCCACAATTATCCTGGCCAGGCAGGTCACAGATGAACCACCAGCAGGACCAAGACCTGTTGAGACTATGGCATACCCATCTGCTGTACAACCTGCCAGTCTTGGGCTGGGGACAGGGGTTTTCCCCAGTTCAGGAAGACCTAAAGCACATTATCCATTCTCCCCCAGGTGTAACCTCCCTGCTGACCCCAGTAATTTGTGTGCACACACACAGGCAGCCAGCCCAATATTTCACTTGCTTCTGCTCATTTCAAGAACAAGAACAGGAATTTTCTTCCAGACCTGAGGGCAGTTCAGGCTACACCCCACCTGAAGCTGCAAAGCCCAAGCCGTAGATGCATCACCCCCCTGCACCACAGGCCTCCTGCACCCCCTCAGCACCCTGTGAATAATTCATCACATGCCCCAGCCCTCTTCTCTTTCTGTTCTCGAATTAGCCATGAGCAGATTGTGGCTTTCTCAAAAGAATTTGCTACTTGAAGTCATTCCTGTGAACATTTCCAAGGCTGTGGCTCATTTACAAGCAGTAAATAGCTACAATGCGCGTGTCCTTCGCTGGCCCCACCAGGCTCCAGCTCCTTGGAGGAACTTCTTGTCTTCCCACCCATAGGATGCTGCCACAAGAAGGTGCTCCTGCCCCTGCCCCTCGGACTCAGGACTGTGTGGGGACTTACCAGCACTGGGCTTTCAACTGGAGGATCATGGTCAGCACAAAACCATTAAGGATCCTCTGAAAACACCAGCTCCACAAGCCTCCTCAGCCCCTTCCCAGGCAGACACATTCAAGGAAAGAGAATTTTTAGGCAAATAACGAGGTGCCAGTGCATCCTTCAGGATGCAGAGCTGTGGGAGACAGTATCCAGAGCTGCTGTTTGGTGGAACCTTGCCTGGCATGTGCCTAAACCCAGCAGATGTTTAAAGAGATCTCGAGTAGGCTCACGGCTGGCGAAGGGGGCTTTGCTTTTCCTTCTTTATCTATCAGCTGCACCCTTTGCAAAAGTTTGGGGAAAGGGAATATCCACTTGTTCATGTTGCTCATGTGTCAAGGGAAGGGAACAAAGCTGGGGAAGGGGCTGGAGCCCCAGGCCCAGCTGAGGGAGCTGGGAAAGGGGCTCAGCCTGGAGAAAAGGAGGCTCAGGAGGGACCTTGTGGCTCTGCACAACTCCTGACAGGAGGGGACAGCCGGGGGGGTCGGGCTCTACTCCCAAGGAACGAGGGATGGGATGAGAGGGAACGGCCTTGGGCTGTGACAGGGATTAGATTGTGTTAGACTGGATATTGGGAAAATTTCTCCACTAAAAGGGTGGTCAGGCACTGGCACAGCTTCCTGGGGCAGTGGTGGAGTGCCCATCCCAGGAGGGATTTACAAGACATGTAGATGTATCACTTGGGGACATGGGTCAGTGGTGAACACAGTGATGCTACGTTAATGGTTGAACTCAATGGCTAATCTTAAAGGGCTTTTCCAACCTTAAGGATTGTATAATTCCATGATTCCACATCTCTTTCCAAGCAGGCTTTGCTGCCCACCTTTGGGCCCCTTGCAGTGGTGTTCTCCAGGGCTGCAGGGGAGGCTCTGGGAGGCTCCCAGCTGTGCAGGATGGGTCAGGACTCCCTGAGTGGCTACAGCCCCTCTGCTCCACCACTGTGGGATAAAATTTATCTTGTCTTAATACAACATGCTTTCATGACAACTCACTAAAGGGGCAAAAACTACTTTCATAATAATGCATTAACCTCTGTTTTTATTTCCAATATCTGACCTATCAGGGAACTGCTGAATTACTTCTCTAATTAGTTTCCCCATTTGTCAGGGATATGACCTTCCCCGCCGGAGAGAAAAGTATAAGTGAAAAGTCATTTTTTAAAGGTAATACCATGAAAGCAGCCATCATATCAAGGATAAACAGGAATGCAAAAATGTGCTATTATAGCACATTTTCCGTCATGACTTAACAAATCTTGTCCTTTCCAAAATGGGGGGAAAAAATAAAAAGTACTATGAATCCAGTCTGCTCTTACTCCCAGTCTGGGTTGTGTATCAGTTTCAAGAGGGAGTATCTGACTCCAACTTCTTTCATGAATGTGGTCATTAACTCCAGAGAAATTCCCAAATCAAAGCCCCACTCCTGCTTGCCTTTGGGCTCAGAAGTGCCACCAAGCCCTGCTGGCACCAGCATTTGTTCCCAGGCTGCTCCTGGCCATGCCACCTGTGCTGTTGCTGTGAGTGACCTCCAGGGATGACCAGGAAAACCTCCCCAGCTCAGACTCACTGAGGGTGCTCAGTGAACGGTTTTCTCTTTGAGGCCTGCTGAGCATCCCCACCTCATGTCACCAAGGCTTCCACACAGCAAACAGGCTGAAGCACCCCTTGTGCATGAGGAACACCTGGATGGGCCCTGCACTGGCAGAGGTCACCGCCAGTAATCAGAGGTCACTACAGGTGACATGAGAGCAGTTCTTTCCCTCCTTCCCTTGAGCCATTCTCATAGGAGACATCGTTCTGTACAGGATGGCAAAGCCCTGTGGTGGGAATGGCCATCCAGGAGGATGGAGACAAGGACACCACACCTGCACCCTGGGAATGTTCGAGTATTTGCTACCTTTGGCACAGCTTTATCAAGGAGATTCTGAACAGGCTCCATCCCATTCCTTACCCAAGCTGTTCTGTGGCACAGAGCACCCTTGACCCTGGGGCAGGGAAGAATTGCCCAGCTGCTGTGTGGGTTCTGCTCTCACACAGCCCCAGGACTGGATGGCTGTAGATGTGTAAAAAGCCTCTCTCTGCTCCCACCTGAGGACACGGGGAGGGCTGAGCTGGCACTAGCACAGGCTACTTGGAGTGAGGAGTGTCCACTCCCTTCTCCACACTGAGGAAATGACCCCTTTTCTGGGAAGAGAAGAGAAAATCACTCTCCAGACAGATTGTCTCCTCACTGCTCCCAGAAAAGTCACTTACATCACCCATGGCCACCAGCAGCAAAAGGCAGCCACTGCCAGCTCGAGACACCAGGGAGCCAGCACCACAGTGGGAGTGGATTTATGTTTCATGAGGAGTTGGACACCACATAAAAAACATCTCTAGAAAAGAGGCAGGAAAATACTCTTGCCAAGCAAGGGGGGCCTCAGGGGGGTCAGTCAGTGACAGGGGCTTTAGTCTCCTGCCCCAGACTGAGGGCTTCATCCTTGAATGTCACAGGGAATTCTCAGTGTTGTGCCTCTTCCAGAAGTCTCCATGGGACCACAGTGGGTACTCACACCCAGGTCTGTCCATTTGGCTTTGAGCCATTTCTGCCAGCCAAGCAATTTCCTAGGAAGTGAACAGTGTCTTGCTTGATCTTGCAAAGAACCAAAAAGCAAATTTTCCCTGATGCTTCTCTGGATGCAACTGGAATCAGCAGCTGTGACTGTACAGCAAGAGCAGCCAGCCCCTCTCTATACTGTCACCTTTGTCCCCAGCTGCCCCATCAGCTCCCTGCTGACACCCTCTGGCTGCTCCAGCAGATGACAGTCATCAGCACAACCACATGGCTTCTGCACAGCCCCAGAGCAGGGCCAGTTGAATGGGCTGAAAGGACATGATCACCTGCCTTTGCCTCTCTTGTGCCTGCCCAGTCCCATCCCATGTGACATTTTGCTCACAGTGTTTAGATTCCCCTTTCCAAGGGCCTGCAGGGATGAGAAGGGACACGGGTGGGAGGACGTTCCCCAGAAAGAGCTCTGTACTCTGTGTAGTTGTAGAAACTTATGCCTGCCTGCTGTCATGTCCTGTCCACCTACAGGTGCCCACAAGTCTGGTTCATGTCATGTCATGTCATGTCATACATGTGTTTCCCATGTCAGGGCAAAGGCATCGAAGGATCTGTCCCTGGGGCAGTCTGCAGGTGCGTCAGGAAACAAGGACCCTCTTCTACCTGGGAGCTATCAGACTGAACATCCCAGGGCCCCTTGCAGCTTCTCAGACTCTCCTACTCCCCCATCAGCCCAGGACCACCCAGCTCAGCACCTTTCTTCACCCCTTCCCAGTGAACCCTAGAGCCAGGACAGGACCCTGCTGAAGGAACAGGACACATGAGACCAAGACCCTGAGAGCTGCTGTGTCCCCACTGCTCCTCCAACCCAGAAACCTGAGCACCCCCAGAGCAGGCCAGGAACAGGAGAATGGAGGGATTCTCCACCCAGCTCTCCAGAGACCAAAACACTGGGTGTGGACTGAGTGTAGACAGCATAGCCCAGGAATCTGAAGCTGAACTGGGAGCAGCAGGATAAGCAGATTGGCAGCAGCAGCAAGGTGGGGGTGGCTGGACAGCAGCACAGCAGAGGTGCAGAGGGGATGGTTCAGCCCAGCTTGCACAGATCATGGAGCTCTCATCACTCCTGGAGAGCTTTTTATTAAAATGTAAATAAAACCATCCCTGCAGCCTAGAGATGCAGCCATTTGGATGCCACCTTCGGAGCTTTCTCCATGACATGGCCTGGCAGCCCCTGTTCCTATTGGGAAGGTACCGTGCAGACTGGAACATGTTCCAAGCACTGTAATTGCCCAATAAAACCGTGCTTATTCACTATCCAGTTGAATTAGTGCCTGCAATATGTTTGAAAGCTTTATAGCCCAGTTAATTGTGAAGCAGTAACAGGAAGGGGCATTATGGCTTTAGGAACACAAGTTGCATCTGTATTTAATGATACTAAACTATAAGAAGCCTCCATTCGAATAAAGCAATGGCTGCTCTAGTGCCTATAAAAGTGATGATGGCCGTGTTCAGAAGAGATGCTGAGCTTGGGTGCAGCAGGAGCAGGGACACGGTGCCTGGGGCAAGGACATTGCCCAGCTCCCATGGTCATTCCTGGGGCAAGGACATTGCCCAGCTCCTGCAGCAATTCCGGTCCATAAGGCCAAGAGTAGCCACCTCTGCACCTCAGGACCTCCCCATGTGCCTGCTCTGCACATGGGCTGTTATCCCACAGTCCTCCAGCCAACAGTTCCCATGTCCCTTTGAAGAGAAAGGCCACCACCCTCATTCTGGTCACTAGACAGCTCCCACCTTCCCTGCAGGCTCCCACCACCACTCTTCCCATCCAGCAAACTGGGACTGGGGACCTGCCCATGCCTCTTCTCACACCTGGTGTGGATGGAGAAGCTTCTGTGGAAGTGGGAACCAGAGCATGAGTGTTCCTAAGTGAGACATGCTCTTTGTTTTCATTAGGAGGACATGGATTTGGGGCTGGGGAGGGTCCAGGGTAGCAGAGCACTGACAACAGCCCATGGTGATGCTCACGGACTCAGCTTGGCAAATGTCCTTGCTTGGCACCTGCAAATGGTTCTTTTTGAGAACCTCTCCTTTCTCCAGTTACAGGAGCATCTGGAGTAGCCCCTGAATGGATTAGGGATGAAGAAGCTGTTGGTGATTGCTCGTCAGCTCATCTTCTGGATCCAGCATCAGGGGACATGAGAGTATTGAGGGGCAGGGACTGCACAGCTTCTCCTACACCTCAAAGGCTTTTTGGAGAAACATCTGGGCTCATTCTTGTGCTGGCACGTTGCAGTATAAGCAGATTTATACTGAACATTAATCCAGTTATAAATAAGAAATCCAGCCCAGATCCACAAACCAGCCTCTGGGCTGACTGACAGAGTTTTCAGCCAATGGCACCCCTCCAAAAATGCAAGCAGCTGGTTGGTTCAGAGTCTGAGAGCACACTGACCAGACCAAGGGCTGTGTAGGACCAGGAGTTTTGAACTGCCTATACAAGCTGTTCAAGGAGAATAAACGAGGTTGGTTGACTAAGGAAGCATGAGTGGCCTGTTGTATGTTAAGTCTCAGACATATGAACCCCACGTAACACTGGCAGGAGGGAATTTCAGCTGTGTCATGGATCCTCCCATATCATGGATCTTACCCCAGAGAGTCCAGTTTACCAGGCAAGGCACAGCACAGCTCCTGGTGACAAGGATAACCCTAGTCAGGGGCCGATGGCATAGAAGGACCAAGAGGAGCAGCAGCAGCTGTGGCTGATGGCAGAGGAGCTGTGGTCGCTTCGCTGGGTCTTCACAGTCCATCCCACCCTTCTGTGCACCCTGGGTGTGCACCCGCCTGTACGGGCACTGTGTACTGTACACCCCTGTGCTGGGACACATGAGAATACCAACAGGGCAGCAGAGCCTGTAAGGGTTCAAGGCTAGTAGTGGCCATGGACAGAGAGCAACAGTCCCATGGTAAAGCACAGAAGAGAAATCAAGGGACACAAAGAAAAGCCAGCGGCACTTCTTGCTTCCTTCAGGGGCTCGGCCATCCCTGGAGCAATCATGGGGCAGTGTACACCATCTCTGAGACACTCACACCTGCTGAGGGTGACTATTTGTGGCCAGTCTGGCATGTCTTGCATGACTCATGAGCCTCCAACAGGATCTCAACCAGCAAAGCGCCAAGAGCCATGGTCAGGCCAAGAGCCCTGACTGGATGGAAACCCCTGAAAGCATCCTCCCCTGCAGAGCAAAACCCTTGGCCCTGCTCTTTGGTTGCAAAGGGTGAATATTCAGCACTTGCAGGAGTGGGTGACAGGCAGGTAACAAGCCTATGACACCTTCCACCTTGTGTTTGCAGTTATATCAACTGTTGTGATTAATTCGATGTGCAGCAGAGAAGTGAGTTGCCAGTGAGTTAATTTAGAATTAGATATGCAATCAATAAAAAATTAATACAATTAGGTTTCAAATTGTCATTTAATAAAACCCCTTTTTGCAAGTGAAATTTTAAAGTGGGACATAAATGCTGCAACACTGCTGGAATGTGCTGCTCTCAGCAAGGGAGGAGTTTGTAGCAGGAACTGTGCACACACACCCCCCTCCACCACTATAACTCATTACATAGACTCTAATTATATATTTATAGTTTACAGACATTTCAGGTAATTGCATGATGCCTCTCAGAAGCTGCTGCAAGGCCCTGCTGCTGTTGTGGAGTGTTGGTTGTTACTGACATATTCGTAGCTGAGAGTGCTCAGCAGATCTGCTGAGGAGCACAAGACTCAAATCTCCCTGCCTGGCATATTAATTGCATGCAGGGACATTTCCATTTGTAGTTCAGCCAGAAAAGGAAGAGAAAATAACCCAGCTGTTGGTTTCTCTCCTGGATTTGGAGAGAAATTACCCCAATTTTCCAAAGTGATGTGCACAGGCCAAACTAGTAGCCCATCCATGAGAGGACAGTGATGAGACACCACATGCTGTTCCCAAAACTGCTACAAGACCATTCCCAGAGAGTTTTCTTGGGCCATGGTGTGAGCACTGGTTTTTAAGGTGAGCAGGCACCACAAGGGATGTGCAGGAGGAGCTGGAGGTGCACAGGGCCATGTGGCTTCAAGGGGATGAGGACACAGGCAGAGCCAAGGGAAGGAGATGTGGAGGAAGGATCACAGCCCCAGCAGCCCTCACACACCTCAAACCTGTTCCCAGGTTTAAATCCCAGGATTTAGCTCCCACCATCTCTCAGCACCCCTCTCCACTGACCTCAAAGCACAGTAGGGCAGAGGCCCAAGGCTCCCTGGCAGCTCCCTGGGAAGAGATAACCAGACACCAAATCTGACAGAACCTTAATTAAACTGTTCATATACATATTTTATTTCTGGTCTGACTCATCCTAGTGACTGTACCACGGGCTCTTCTCTGTGTGCTGCTCTCACCCAAATTCCTGTCTCTCACCAGTGCCACTCTCCCAAAGCGGGGGCTCCTGCTCTGCAGGCAGCTCACTGGGGCACCTGCCCCTCACTGCCCAGGCCAAGGCAGCTTTTCCACCAATTCTGCCCTTCCTGAAGCTCTCTTCTGTTCATCTCCCACTTCATCAACACCTCTGACAAAGTGGGGATGCAGTCCTCAGCCAGAGGATCCAGTCACTTACTCAGAGCTTGGAATAGCACCACAGGGATTCGGCACAAAACTGGACGGCTGCAGTGAGGAAGGGAAAGGAATTAACAGCAATTGCTTGCTTGAAAGATGCAAGATGCAAGATGACTATTGAATCTCACTTGCACAGCCTGTGCAGTACCCTGAGCTGGCAGGGAGCACCTCAGAGTGTGTGAGTGGGAGAATAAACCCACACAGGTCCTGCTGGACAGAGACCAGTACCATAATGCATTCAGCATTTCTGGGAGCAGGAACTCAGAGTCTTCTCAGAGCCTGTCTGTGATCACACACCCCAGCCTGGTGTGTGCTGGGGGACTACACAGCAGCAGGACCCCACCCTCAGCATCCTCTAGAACAGCAATAAAAATACAAACTGAGACTCAGAGAAGCTTCACCACTGCTGCGGGTTTATTACACAAATCCCAGAAAGAGAAAGAGTTGCAGCTAAACATGTTATTAGGCTAAATAAAAATAAAATGCATTCTAGAAAATGTTTTAAAATTTATCGTGTAATTAAGCTATTAATTTATTGGTCTTTATTACTTGGATTGGAAATTCACATGGGTCCTCATCTCACTCCTGTTATTGAAAAGTGCTCTCATCATATGCAGTCATTATGCATTTTCATAAACATTTGATGAACAATAACTGTGAGAAACATAAAATATTGGTTTTGGCCTTCAGCTGTAATGGCCATATGGAGACAAGCTGTGCCTTCAAGTCAGCAGTTGTGGCACATCCTCATTAATAACAGCACTTGCTATTTTTACTGTTTACAGCACAAATGCAGCCCTTTAACAGGAGAGAAGGGTTTAATCTGTAAGGCCTTAGCTGTGATTTGTAAGAGAGCTGCTGTGCCCACATTCCTCTGTGATTCAGGGTGCGCTATAATTACTCAGTATTCTGGACAGCTCTCCTACAGGATGTCAATTTATGTGTAAGCAGAGCAAGGTGGTGGCTGGGAACAGCTCAGGCCTCTCACCTGCACACACAAACACATAGTTTCCTTAGGTTTGCAAAGAAAACATTTTCCCAGGCGATGGAGTGAGGTCCTGCCCTGGAAGCAGGGCTGCTGAGTGAGCACATTGCCTTGATAGTGGCCAAGGTATCCTTGCCACACATCACTGGCTTTCAAAGGCACCTCATGCTGCTTGTGGTCACCAGGCTGGGGATGAAGCATCCCCTTGACTTCCCCTCACTTCAGCTGCCCTGTGCTCATTCCTGCTCCTGCTCTGTGGCTGACAGGGAAAGGACCAAGCTGCTGCACTCAGAAGAGGAGGCTTGGCCAGGGTGGGTGCTAACCACCATGCACAAGGTTTGTTCACACACAGAGTGCTCTGGGACAGCTGCCAGCAGCAGAGGAGGTGTGAGGCTCTGGTCTCTGCTGCCAACAGGCTCAGCTCAGGTTTGCACCAGGCTGAGCAGACCCACAGATATGTCCAGCACCAGGGGCTGGATGAGATTGCTCCAGCTACTCCACTCCCTGCTGCAGCTCCCACTGCCCCAGGAGGTCCCATCTGTGCCCAAAGACAGGAGCCAGGACACTTGTGCTGCCCACAACACCCTCCCCTTGGGCTGAATTTTACCACAAGCCTGGAGCCTTCCCCAGTGAGTTCCTGTGGCAGCAGTACCTGCACCTGCTCTCCACAGAAGTGCTTGTAGTCTGAAAAGACACCTCAAACCGCAGCCATCCCTTGAAGGTCATTTTCCTCATGCCCCAGAGCATCCCAGAACCTGAGGCAGAGCAGTTCTGTCCAACAATCAAGCAGTTATGCACCAAGGACCCCCCTGGACCAAATTCTTCCATTCAATTCCAAGTCTGAGGAGAGAGGCAGTTTGCACCAGAACTGCTCAACAAATCAGAGGAGGCAGGAGAGTAACCAAAACCATAGCAAAATGTGCCATCTCCTGTTCCCCCTCCCAAAAAAACACCCGGATCTCCTGCCCAAAGGAGGCTCGGGAACATAAAACCACACACCAGGAGTGCCAGGCAGCAGCAGGAGCAGGCAGGAGAGCCTGCAAAATCTGGAGATGAATGTCCCAGGGCTTGGCTGTCTCACCGTGAAAAACATTAATGAAGTTTCTCCCAGGACAGGACACAGATTCAGACACACTTTCCCTTCAGCACTGAGTCCCGGGCCGATGTCGGCCCCGCGTGGATTTATGGCTCCCTGTGCTCGTAAATGTCGGCACAGCCGTGATGGATGCAGGAGCTGGGAAGCTCTCCCCCGACTTCAGGAGATTTCTTTATTTTTTTCTGATCTTTTACAACAGCCATAAACCAGCTGCTGATTAGTGACAGGTCTTAAAACTTTAGGCAAAAGCTGTTTGAATCAGGTTTAAGTGCTAAGCTTCTCCCAAAGCAGAGCAGCTTAGCGTTTCCCTTTTGAGGTCACATATGTGACATGTGGCTCTCTCAGCCACTGCTATTCCCAGGGCAGGACTGGGCAGCCCTCGCAGCCCACTAGGTCAGGGGCCAGCCCTGCCTTTCCTGGTGGCACAAGCAGATGTCCCCAGACAGGTCCATACTTGTGGCCCTGGGTCCCACATTGTCCAGTCTGAGCCAGACAAAGGGCAGAACCTGCTCTTCTCTCAGACTTTGGCAGAGATGTGAGGAGCAGGACAGGACAGCTCACAGTGATGTGCACTGGCACCTCTGCCAGCAGGGCAGAGTCCCCTCCAGCATCTCTCTGGGCTGGCACAGTCCCCATGGGGACTGGCTTTTGCTTCCCAGTCCTGATCCAATGGTCACAGATGATGGGTAGAACCAACAAGGATGTGGAGTGAAAAAGGCTGAAGATCCTTCCCATCAGAACAGTCCCCCCTGCCCCAAGGCATGGCAGGCCTGGTGATGACTTTGTAGCCAGCAGGCTACTGCAGTTATGTTTCCTGAGGTATTAATTATCAATTGCAGAGGCCACAGACTTGCAGAAAAATTTGCACAAAATAACACAGAATATGGTTTCACATTTTGGGATGGGAAATTGTCTTCTGGTTCTTCTGACTGTCCCCAGTTTCTGGCTTCCTTCCATTTCCTAGTCCATGGCTGAGTCCTTGTCCCAGTTCCAGCCTCCTGATGACCTTCTCTTGGCTTCTGCATAGGGCTGCAGCTGTGGCCTCTCCAGGCTCCCACAGTCCCTGCAGATGTGCTTTGGACTGTGCACCCCTGCCTCTTTGGCTCCAAGGGTTTTGCAGGATACACAGTCCCTTTTCCCTTCATTGCAGGATACACAGTCCCTTCCCACCATTACAGGCAGCAGACTGTGGTGGGTTGGCTCCATCTGGACACCAGGTGCCCACCAAAGCCTTTCCATCAGTGCCCTCCTCAGCTGGACAGAGGACAGGAAACATAACAAAACATTTCTGGATTAAGATAAGGGCAAGGAGAGCTCACCCACCCATATACTCTCACAGGCAAAACAGACTTGATTGGGGAAAATTTGATTTATTGCCAATCAAATCAGAGTAGGGCAATAAGAAACAAACCCAAATCTTAACCCTTCTACCCACCCCTCCTTTCTTCCTGGGCTCAACTTCACTCCCAATTTCTGTACTTGTTTCCCCCCAGCAGTGCAGGGGGACAGGGTTGTGGTCCCCATCACACATTGCCTCTGCCACTGCTTCCTCCCCAGGGGGAGGACTCCTCACTCCTCCCCAGCTCCAGCATGGATCCCTCCACCAGGTCAATCCTTCAGGATCAGGCTGCTCCCATGTGGGTCACCCACAGGGTCAAAAGTCCTGCTACCCCTGTCACCACTTAGTTCAGCCTTGTCCAGTGGTGGGTCCATCCTGGAGCCAACGGGAATTGGCTCTGCTGGGCATGGGGGAGGCTTCCAGCAGCTTCTCACAGCAGCCACTCCTAGAGCCTCCCTGCCACCAAAACCTGGCCACGCAAACACAGTTCATGGATGGATGGATGGATGGATGGATGGATGGATGGATGGATGGATGGATGGATGGATGGATGAAGGGGTGAATGGACAGACTGACTCTGGCTAGAGAACTAGCGTGGCATTTTGTGCACATTTCCTGTGGCGATAACCACTCTTTAACCCATCCCTCCTGGCCTCCCACTCTCCCTTCCCATTACACTTTCAGGCTCAGACCTGGCAGGTCCCCATCACTCCCTCCAGAGGGAGGGGTCTTCACTTCTCTGTGGGATCACTGCTTGGACCATCTGTCCCAGATTGGGCTGGGCACATTGCCTCCCTGCTGCTGCTTCTCTCAGGAAGAGAAGTTAGTTAAGATTTATCATAGCACTAAACCTCAAATTAAGCACATTTGAAAGAAGAACAATTTATTCATCAAAAATATAGCTTCATTTTATCTGCAATTATTCTCAAGCTAAGACTCAATTCAGCAAGTATTTGGCTGAATAAACAGCAATAATTATATATACACCATCCCATTCTGACATTCCATCACACAAACAAATGCAGGATGACACAGCCCACCCAAAGATCATTTCGAAAGTTCTCTGGATACTTTTTTTATTCCAAAGTGCTCTTCTGGGGTGGTAGGGTGGGAGCAGCTCTTCCAGCCTCTGACCAATATGGAAGGACCAGTTGGGTCCTGTTGGGCAGAGCCACCACCACCAGCGATTCATTGGTTTTGAAATTAAAAAGAGAATCCAAAAAAAGACAGGTGGCTGCACAAACATGAACAGAACAAACTCGGGGGGATGCTCTTTCACCAGCAGCATCCTTCAGAAGGGCATCTCAAGGAAAAAATCAGAAATAGTGGACTGGGGGAAGTTACTAAAAAAGAGTATATGAGATGTACAGCAGCTAAAATTCCTGCTGCAGAGGAACCACAGGACAACAGTAAAAGGCCAATCTTGCTGCATCAAAAGCACTTTAGGATCCTGAAAATCAAAAGGGAATCCTGTAAAAATGGGAATGAGGGTATGAGTATAAAGCGCATGGGGACAGAATGAGAAAGGATAAGGAGCAGAGAGACTTAGAGCCAGTGACTTAGAGCCAGTGAGGGGCATAAAAGGCAAGGAAATAAGTTCCAGAAATATACTGGAAGTGTAATGAAAAGAAAAATGAGTCAGCATTTGTGTCTTGTGATGGAAGGAACCAAAGGGATGACACAGAGACACTAACAGTGACTTCCTCACCATGGCTGCACAGTGCAAGCCTGTAACCAGTGCCTAGAGCCATCACCAGTAACAAGAGAAGCTCAGTGCACTGAGTGGTCACGAGTCAAGAGAAATCACCCTGAAAAATGTAAGCAACCTCTGAACAATTAGCAGAAGATTGTGACAAATTTTGAAGACTTAGGGAATCCTGGGGTAGTGCAGAAAAAGCACTTTTTCTGTGAAAAATAAAAATACATAAATAAAGGAAATTAAGAGTTTGGGGAGTTACAGATCAGCCAAGCTGGCTTCAGTTCCTTGAAAAATTTAAGAACAAATTATTGAACAATCCATTTGCAAGTACCAATATGTGATAAAAATAAAGGATAAAAACCAGCCAACACAACTCTACCAGGAAAAAATTGTGTTAGGGTGATCTAATTTCCCTCCTTGCCAGGGTGTTTGGTCTAATGGAGAAAAAAAAACTATGGATGTGATTCATTATGTAAAGCCTCTGGTGCATTCCCAGTAACAGGCAGGGAAGTACAATCTGGGTGAAAACATGGGAGATGGGTAAAACTGAGAGCAGTAGGTGCTCCAAGCAAAGCTGGGGGGCTGAGAGCAGGGGAAAGGGGGGTGACAGGGCTGTTCTCATAGTCTGGATGCCTTTTATTTTCCTACAGCATGACTGGTGGGCATGTCCATGTCCAAACACAGGGGTGAAACCTCTGTAGATCCCCAAAGCACCAGGGACCTCCAACCCCTGACAGACACTCAGTGGTGCCACGTTTCCCTTGGGAAGGAGGGTAGAAGCTTCTTCAAAACATCTGCAAGTGAAAACAATTCCTCTTAACTAGACATTTCAGGTGATGGGAGGAGCATGGCTTTGAGTAAAGCCCTCTTAAATTTAGATATAGATAATATAGATGTAGGTATAGATAGATATAGATACATTTTCAAATGAAAATAATCTATGATTGTTATTTAATTCTGGTTCATGCACTGCAGCCCCACTCTGAAGTCTCCTGGCTGTTAAGCAATGACCGGTAGCAGTGTCAGCTCTGTCACTCAGCCCTGGGGCAGCATGAGGGGAGCCTCAGGCAGCTGCTCTGCTGCAGTGAGGGGTAATGCTGCAAGATGGAGCTCCCAGTTCAAACCAGATCAGCATAGACCACCAGGAACCACTCCCACCCCAGAGAGCAGAAGGTGAGCTCCAGATCCGCCTCCTCATTAGAGCAAACAATTCCAGAAGAGCCCCCCAAACGTTCCTCTCTGGGCAGCCCCAAACAACAAAAAGTGTTTGAGACTGCCCTATGACCTTTTCTTTTCTCCTTTCTTCCGAGACCAGAGAAAATACCCTATTTTGAGAAGAAAATACTGCAGAAAACCAAAATGACACAATCTTGGAGTTCAGTGTCATCACAGCCCCTCAGCCTGAAGAGGTTTGACAGTTTGCACTGGGAAGAAGGTGTGATGCTGCAATGTTTCTTCAGAGAGGAAAAAAAAGAAAGAAAAAAGGATGGCTTTTATTTTTAGAAGTTTTAGCAGCCAAATTGTTGTCAGGCTGTCTGTGCTCTACTGAGCAGTACACAGCGTTGGGCACAGCCAAAAAGAGCTTTCTCACAGAGCAAAATGTCACAATAAAACCAGGTTTCATCAGCATCCCAACATCAGAATCCCATTTTTTCATGGAAAAAATTGCCAAATTTTGGACAAACAGTATATTGTTTATCATATTTTTTTGTTGGCAGCATCTCCGTATGGGTGGAGAAATATGAGACTGGACCTGAATTGATGCTGTATTGGGGAACATGCTACATTTCCCTTAGGTGTCCTCTGGTGATGCTGAACAGCTAAAGGAGGTCTGGGACTTTAGTTCTCTTCCATCTTCCACCATCACCCAGGTTTTCCCTTCATTGCTGTCCATCCTCTGCAACTAGAGATGCTTCCAAAAGAAAACAAAACTAGATTCTTATTTCTCTTTGTTCTCCAGCCTCGGACATTCACCCCATTTTTCCAGGGCTCAACACTCCCACGACTGACTCTCAGCTCTCTGAGGTTGGGGAACCTCTGGAGATGGTCCAGTGCTATCCCTGCTCAGACAGGGTCACCTAAAGCTGGATTCTCTGGGCTATAGCCTGCAGGCTTTGGGATACCTCCAAGGGTGAAGAGCACTGCTTGTCTCACGAGTGGTTTAACCATCCTCACAGCTCTTCCCTGGACTCGGTCCAGTAATTGGCATCTGTCTTGTACTGGGAAGCACAGCAGGGTGCAACACTCCAGATGCCACCACACCTGTCTGTAAAACCAAACTGCTACCCCAGTAATTCCTGGCACTAGAGAGCCAGGCTGTGGGAGCTGTGCCCGTCCTGGTGAGACACTCAAACATGATTGCACCCAACCCTGTCCAGCTGTGACATAGGCCAGGCTGGCAGATGGGCACATTGCAGTGTGGCCAAGGGGACTCTGGAGCCCCCTTCCCTTGAAAGGGCAGCCCTTGGGCCAGTCCAAGGGTGGTCCTGTGGGTGCCAGAAGGAAGCAGGCACATTGCAGGGGTTGCAGGAATTTTGCTGAGCCCATCCTTGACACCGACAACCACACATGTCCCAGGGAGAATTTGTTGCATCAGGTTCTTCATAAATGTCAAGTCAGCGTGTGATGGATGGGCTGGGAACTCCTCCCAGGATCTCTTCACAGCAGCTCTTGTGAGCAGCAATAAAATTCCATTGCCAGCTGTGCCAGGATGAGGTGTATGGGGAACAATCTGGAAAGGAGCCTTTCTGGGGGGCCCTGCACCAGCCAGGCACCCCTGAGGCAGAGCAGGGACACGGCTGATGGACCCACCTTGGTCTTGCTGAGCACTGCTCCACGCATACACTCCTTCCTGCTCCCACCCGCTGGACATGTGTGTATCCCAATAAATACCCTTCTCTGCCCAAATCCCCCTCGCATGCACCTCCAGGGATACATACACACACACACACACACACACACCCACACACACACACCCACACACACCCACACCACACACACACTCTGCACAGCCCTGCATGTGCTCACCCCACTCCCCAGCACTCCCCATCATCCCACATGGGCACTGGCACTGCTGGGGCTGGATGACAACATGCAGAGGAGGAGGACTCATTCAGAGAGCTGCCATGTCCCATAGCATATGAACAGGGGACAACCCAGGTGTCCCCAGCCCAGCTGGCCCTCCCAGCACCCTGCAGGAGCCCTGGTGCAGCAGGCAGGCTGCGAGGGAATTGGTGCAGCCATCCAAAGGCAGCCTCAGTGCCACCCATCTGGGACACCCACCTGGGGCTCCTTGGGGACCTTGTCCAGACCCTGACACCTTGCAAATTCCACCCACACTATAGGAGAGCTGAACATCCCTGCCCACTGCTCACCCTGCTGCCTGAAGAGCCCGGGCTCGGGCTGGAGGACAGATGCCAGCACACCTTGGATAGAGAACAGCTGGATAACTGAAATTTTCATGAGAACTGGAGGGCCCCCAGAGCTGTGCTGAGGGAGGAGTTGGGGGAGAGTGGAGCAGAGGCTGGAGGAGCCTGCGGGGCTGAGGCAGGAAAAACTCACGGGAGCAGCCTCTTCCAGAGCAGGTCAGACCCTGGGCTGGGGATGGAGACACCCAAGGGAAAGGGGCAGGGACAGCAGGACGAGGCCGCGGTGCCCGATGGCAGCCGGAGCTCGCGGTGTCCCCGGGACCGGCCCGCGAGCACCGGGAGCGGGGCCCCAGCGTCACCCAGCGGCCGAGAGGCGCCACCGCCTCAGCCCCTCCGCGTCTTCCCGCTCTCGTCATGGAATCCGGGAATGCTTCAGGGACGCGCAAAGCTATCCAGCGCCACCCCTGCCGTGGGCAGGGACACCTTGCACTAGCCCAGGTGTCTCCAAGCCTCAGTGTCCACCCTGGCCTTGGACACTGCCAGGGATCCAGGGGCAGCCACAGCTTCTCTGGGCACCCTGTGCCAGGGCCTGCCCACCCTCCCAGGGAACAATTCCTTCCCAATATCCCATCTATCCCTGCCCTCTGGCACTGGGAAGCCATTCCCTGTGTCCTGTCCCTCCATCCCTTGTCCCAAGTCCCTCTCCCGCTCTCCTGGAGCCCCTTTAGGCCCTGGAAGGGGCTCTGAGCTCTCCCTGCAGCCTTCTCCTCTCCAGGTGAGCACCCCCAGCTCTCCCAGCCTGGCTCCAGAGCAGAGGGGCTCCAGCCCTCAGACCATCTCCGTGGGTCCTCCACTGAACTCTCTCCAGCAGCTCCACCACCACACCCTACCCACAGCCAGCTCCAGCTCACCCTCCTGGCTGCTCCCGGCTGTCCCCTCAGCACAGGATAGCCAGGAACCGCTGCCACCACCACATGCTCCACCCAAAATCATGTCCAAGCTGTGTTGCTGTGTTGAGTGGGTAATGTGACCCGAGGAGGGGCAGGAGCATCTACTGAGGATCACTTCTGCATCATGGTGCTTTAAGCATCTCTGCTCTGGGACAAAAGCACATCAACCTCCCCAGGGATGAACAGCCCCTTCCTGACCATGCACAGGTCCTTGTGTCTTTGGCCTCATCACCCTCTCGACGAAGGAAAGCAGCAAAGCAGAGAACAAGAGACAAATCAGCAAAGCAGAGAACAAGAGACCTGCACAGGCAGGTTGTTAGAGCTTTATTTCTGTTTGTAGGTAAGAAACACAAATCTGTTCTCTCTAAAATCCAGGGGAAAGGAGATGCCACAGTGCTCCCTGGAGGGAAAGAGAGGACAGCAACCCCACATCAAATTTGGTGATGACTTCTCCAAATTTACAGCAGAGCTGATTCATCTCTCATCTTCAAATTGGTTTTTTTAACCTTAAATTTGCCGGCTTTCTCTTTTATTGAAAAAAAAAAAATACCCAGAGCATAGAGACATCTTTAAAGCCATTTCTACAGGATTTAAGACCACTGCAGTGTCTGCTTCTGAAATATTCAGAGCTCCAGAGACCAAAACAAAACAGAAAAAAACCAAACCAAACCAAACCAAACCAAACCAAACCAAACCAAAACAAAACAAAACAAAACACACACACAAAAAAAAAGAAAACCACACACACACAAAAAACCACCAAACCAAAAACAACAACTTGGGAAAATCCAGAGAAAGTCATATGTTGTGGTGGTGTTAACATCACCTCTTACACCAGCAGAGCCTGATCTGGCTGATACAGAGCTGCAGAGAGGCTCTCCAAAGCACAGAGCAAAAATGTCAGCACAAGGAACAACCTTTGCTGGGACTCTCTGCCAAGTCTCACCTGGATTTTGTCCAACTTTTCCCTTTAGGCTTGAAATTTTCCATCCTGGAGTATTTTTCTTTCCAAGTTCTAGTGCAAAGAGCCACAGCCAGAGGGATGACAACTGGGGCAGCCAACCACCCCAAGATCTTCTGGGGGGATGCTGCCCTTCACTGGCAGATGAAGCTTTGGAGAGAGAGCTCACTTTTTCCAGCTGTATCAGCAGCTCTAATGAGAGAAAATTACTTTGGCCTGCACTAAGAAAAAAAAAAATCTGTCATTCCAGTGGAAAGCTGTCGTGTTGCCAGCTTGAGGAACAGGGTCTTGGGAGTGTTGCCTTCTCCTGTTCCCAGAAAATCTGTGGAAATTTGGCTGGTGATGTTGAAAAATTATTTGAGTTCTCACAGAGTCAAGGTGTGAGTTCTGGTGACAGCTGCCAGCACTGCTGTCCCAGGACCAGTGTCCCCTGGCTGTCCCTGGTGGAGCATCTTCCAGAGCTCTGAAGAAGCTCTGTCCTGTGTTCTCCCCTGTTCTGGGGTGGCTGTCACAGCTGTGGGAAGCAGGAATGGGGCTCAGCAAGGTGAGCCTCCCCTGTGGATGCCACAGCTTCAATCCCTCTCAGGAGGGATGTTCCCTTTGATACTTCCTTGGGCAAAGAATTTTAAAAGTTACCCATAAAACTTCAACTGGAAGAAACTTTGAATGAGCAAAATGAAGCCACACAACCACCAGAGTGAAAGATTCAGCCCTGAAAAAAAAATATATAAAGGGTGAAAAAAACCTATGAGTAGGTCAGCAAGGATCTGCAGCTCATGCAGTGAGCAAGGACCCATGGCTTTGGATGTGGAGTTCAGGGCTCTCTGAGCATATCTTGGCCCTTTGGTGCCCATCCCAGCTCTGGGGCAGGGACTGGCTGAGATCACAGGACAGAGCCCACAGGGGACATGGAAGAGGAGGGAGACACAGCAGACATGAAGCCTGGACAAGAGCAGATGGCGATGGAGAGCAGAGTCCAGCTGATCTGTCAAGTGACAGATGGCCTTCACGCTGGCCAGGGAGGGAGGCAGGGCCCGTGCTGGCAGCCAGCAACTGCAGCCACTCTTCCCTTTTTCTCCCTAATTTGTCTCAGAAGGCCCCTGTATCCCCCTCGCCAGGCTGTGCTAGGCTGCGCAGAGGTTGTGGTGCTTGTGGAGGGTGGGTGACCACAGGGCTCTCGAATACGCCTCCTCCATCTCCAGGACATGACAAGACACTCCTGACACAAGAACCCAAACTCAGAGAGATTAAACAACTCCAGAAAATAAATCTATTTTCAACTCTATTTTCTAATTTTTTTCTTTTTTCAGCCTTTTTGGGATCTTGCACACCTTTTCTAGGACAGGAGAATAAGGAAAAAGCATGAAGGTTCCCACAAAGTATTTGTCCATGTAAAGGAAAAAGGTGGGAAAACAACACAAAAGAAAGAAAGAAAGGAACCAGAACAGCTTTTTCTGTTCTCTACAGACAGTTCAGGAGCACTAGGGGAAAATGAACATTTTTCCTCCCATTTTGTTCCACTGGAAGAGAAGTCCAAGTTCTCCTCTGTGCCACATGCTTGTAATTACATACATAGAAAATTAAGAAGCAAAACCAACCGGACTTGGACTTTGACAGTTGGAAAAAACAAATATCCATCAGCTGTGAGCTGGGAACTGACCTGAACCAGCCTGAAACCTCCTCAGGCCAGGAGCTGTCTCTGGCAGGGGCCATCCAGGCTCTGTGGCCAGCAGGCCCTCACTGGAGCCACAGCTGCCCTCGAATCAATCAGATTTTGCTGTGAGACAACTGTTTCCAGAGGCTCAGTAATTAAGAGCCTATTTTTAGAGAAATGAGCCACCACATTAATCAATAAGGAGCAACCAGCTCTCAAGGGTAAGCAGAGTTAGAGTTGCTCTGCTCCAGCCTCAGGAGTTTGTCCCCAGTCCCATGATGTATGGTTGGCCCCGGGTGCTGCAGGGAGCTCTGCCCCATGCCCCCACCTCTCTGGGGTCCCACAGGGCACCTGGGACCTTTGGCTCCATTGGCCTTCCCAGGGGATGCTCCTGGCAGGCAAAGGCTGCAAAAAATAGAGGGTCTCCTTAGGAACGTCACCTCAGAGGGGTTTGGGAGGATGCCTCTGGCCAGCTGGACTAGGAGCAGCTGGTTCAGCTCTCAGCAGCAGCTCTTGGGAGACAGGAGGGGTACAGCCATCCTCACCACACACTCCTGCTGTCCCTGCCAGGGCTGGCTCCTTCTGCCTCCCACCATCTCCTGCACACCCGTGGTCTGCCCAGGAAGAAGAGCCAAACAGCCCCTTTCCTGGGAGTGTTCCCCCAACACGAGGTGTTTAAATCATTTACAAAGGGCTAAAATAGAGCTGGCTCCCTTCCAGGCACTCTGGCATCCAGGCTCTGTAAACAACTCACCCACCAAGGGAGTCAGCTGGGAAAAAAGGCTTTTTGTGTCCATTCCCCAGGCCTCACTTCCACAGAAACTTTCCAGTATGATCCTTTCTCAGCAGTAAGAGCAGCAAAATGTTTCAGGTCTTCACTGATGTTCCTTTTCCCCCAAGCATACTTGTGGACATCTCACATGACTCCCTTCTGCTAGTGGATGGAAAAGGAGAAGGACTCTCTGCAAAGAAACAATTCACTGATGTGGTAAGTCTAATGGGTCTTTCCCTGCATTGGATATTTCCTAGGTTCCCTTTCAAAAGCAATTTATATTTTAAATGGCATTGATCTTTATGGAGACAGGAATTCACCTGGCTATCTTCTCATGGCTGCTGAGCCGCACCCAGGAGCTCACAGGAAGAATCAAGAGGACATTTATTTCTTAGGCTGCAAGTGATTCACTAAAAATCATTGGGATTCAAGAGGAAAATGCCAGGGATCGGAACACAGCTCAGCTTTCAAAATCCCAACCATGCTGGGAGAGCAAGGTCTGCGCTGGCCAGGAGATAAGCTTCAAGAGGAGCCACCCAGCATCTCTTTCCTCTGCAGGGTCTGTGGCAACTCTCAGCTGCTCTCTACAGGGCTCCCAACCCAAAGGAACACCCCGGGAGCTGGAGCTCTCACCCTACTCCCCAGATGACCAGCAAGTTCCCAGAACTCCTACTCTGGTCTCACGGAAGCAGGACACCAAGTGCTGCAGCCTCACCTGCCTGTGCCACACTTGGATAGGGATCATCCTGCTGGAGCAGCTGAACCTTCTGGGGCCTCTGCAGCACCAAGTGCAAGGAGAAGGATGCAGCTCCCTGGTTCCCAAGCTGTGAGAAGGAAGGCTGATTCCTCCATCCTGCTGACAGAGTGTGGTCCATACTGTGGCACAAGTCAGATTCACCTCCAGGAGGGTGACACTGAGGCTGACAGGGTGCTTGCAGGGAGGCAGCACCAAGTCATTATCCAGACACATCGCATCCTGTGCACCCCACGGGGGTTTAGCCCCTCAGAGTGGGCAGTAGTGGATCTCGAGTTCTCCCTGAAGAGTTGCAGAGAGGGAGATGAAGAAAAATAACCCCCTACAAGATGAGAACCCACACGTGGCTGCAATTTGGGAAGCACTGTCCTGTAGTCCACCTTCTCCTGGGTTTTGCCAGTGGATCCACGTCAGATTCTGACCCACCCAGCTCCTGCCACCCCAGCACCTGCTGCTCCAAGGGACACCTATGGCAGAGCCAGACGCCAGCTGAGGATCCACCCTGATCCCACAGGGTGCAGGTGTCCCTCCTGCATGCTGGCCTGCGGTGGAAGTGATTTGGTAGCACAGGTGCTGGACACAAGTCAGGCATATGGTCAGTGAGAAACACCTGACAGAAGAGGACCTGAGCCAGCACTCTCCAAGGAAACCTCAGAGGAGCAATGCTGGAAGCAGAGTGCTGGGGTAGCAGGGCTGGAGGGCTCACAGAGCTGTGGGACAGGGAGGACAGAGCCCCAGCGCCAAGGATGGGGCATGCTTGCCCCTAGCCTAGCACTGGGCTGGAGGAGGAGGAGGGTGAGGAAGGCTGGTCCCACACCTGGGGAGCAGAGCCAGCAGCTTCCAGGTCCTGTGCCCCAGCCCACTTCTACCACAAGGCAGGAGGAGCAATCATCCCTGAGTTCTCCTTCCCAGATGCTGGGAGTGGCTGCTGTTACTCCTTGCCATCTGTGATGTTTGTGATGTCAAAGAAACCCCTTCTGAGGATTGGCCCATGAAATATGCATAGCATGGCCTCTCCTTCTAAACTTCATCTCCTCCTGTGCCAAATTCCCTCCTCACCTATTTGTCTCACATTCAAATGTTTCTTCACATTTTATGACTTCTCAAGCCATCCAAAACAGCTTCTCCTGGATTTATTCCCGTTGCTGCTGCAGGCAAGAGTGCCCAAGGAAGGACTTGGATGTGTGTTATCCAGCCTCAGCCATGTTCCCCATGTGGGATATAGCAGCATGGTTGTGTCTGTGATGTGTGTTCCAGCCACAGGCTGGACTGAGCTTCCCATGCCAGCTGCAGCCCCTGTGAGCAGGGACCAGCCCCCGTGTGCCAGCAGCACCTGCCTGGGCATGGTGGGGACAGGGACAGTGGCCTCGAGGGCATAATGTCACAGCCAAGGCAGATTGGGAGCTGAGGGGTCAGTGCTCTGCAAGGCCACAGTGATCCACGAGGGCTTGGTATGGTCCCCACAACAGCCTGGAGCATCCCTTGTTGGTCTCCCTGCCACTGGCAGGGCTGCCAGCTCAGGCCTGGCAGCTCAGAGCTTTACTATGCTTCAGATACCACCATCCTGAGAGGAATCTCACCAGATTTCACTTCCATCAAAAAGTGGCTTTTTAACATTTCATCACTGAGTTTGAAACTCAGTTTGAACATTTCATCTCTGAGTCTGAGACTAAAGTTTCTTCAGAAATTCAGATCTGGTTTTCCACCCAGCTGGATGCTGCAGAGCTCCAGCTCTGCTGGCACAGCAGGCCGCACTTGGAAGCTTTCCCTGCTAAGACCAGGCAAGTGCTTCCCCGGGGTGACTGGTGCCATTAAAGCCTTTGAAGAGAATTTTCTCTGTGACAACTGGCTGAGAAACAAGGTTTGAACTGCATCCCAAGAATTCGTATGTGCAGTCTCATCACGGCAAGGAACTTTGGGTGAATTATTATTATCTCTAAATGACACAAAAGAGTTACCACTGGGAATGTTTTGAAGGAAGTGGATGCTTTTCCAGAGCTTTGTACTCAGCTCTGTCAGAGGCAATGCCACTGCCTGGCTGTCTCCGTGGAAGGACAAGATGTTCCCAAAGAAAATCTTACAAATGAGCTCAGTGAATCCCCATGGTTTCACTGCCGGTTGCAGCAATGTCAGTGCTGGGGAGGGCAGGAAAAAACAATTGCAGGAACTAATTTTCCCATCTCCTACCTGCGCTGAGCATTCCCAGCACAAGATGTCACTGAGGAGCTGTATTTGGACAGCTCTGCATCAGCCTGGAGATATCCTCTGGGAGCCACTGGAAACGGGGCTTGAGAGATGGGCATGGAGAAGGAACATGGTCACAGAGAGAGGACGTCGGCACAGAGAAGGCATGAGGGCACAGAGAAGGCATGAGGACACAGAGAAGGTACATGGGCACAGAGAAAGTATGCAGCTGTGATGCTGCTGTGAAACAACCCTACGAAAAAGAAGGGAGTTACCTGATCTCCCAGGGCAAGACTCTGGAGCGGTTCCTGGACGCGAGGTGTCAGGGGTGTGCTCTGTAATCTCCAGAGCTCAGCACTGGGTGTGCTGGGGAGGAACAGCTCAGGCAAACGCCTGCCAGGAGCGGGACAGGCCCTCGCCCTGCCTGGGAAGATCCCGAGGTCCCGCCAGCCCTCTCCGGGGCTCCATGGAGCAGACAAAGCCCAACAGCCCCAGCCCACGATGAAGGAGCTAAGTCTGCTGCCTCAAGCAACCCAAGCACCTATGGACCCCGACCAAATGAGTGAGAATTCAGCTGAAACCCGTAAAATGTTCACGCACACACCAGGAAGAGCAAGTACAGGGGCTTGAGACATCTCTCCCATGACAGGTCCCGCAGGTCTAAAACCCCTTCTCCAAGTGTTTCCAGCTCCACAGGCTGGATATACCACAGCCTGTCCCAGGGATGGCTACGAGGGAATAAGCACCCCTTAAGGCATTCTTTGGCCCTCCCTGGGGCTGCCTGAGCAGTCAGTAGCCCCTTGGCCCTCCAGGGTTGGCCCCGGTGCTCCCCACAGGCCCCCTTCAGGGCTCCCTTGAGACCTTCACAATTTTCCCAACGCCTCCTCCAAGGGCATGAGGTCCTCTTTGCCCCGCTCCCAGCACTGCTCCAAGGAAGGGAGTCCCCTTCAGGCCCTACCCTGGGCTCCCCTCGAGCCGCACCTGCCCCTTCAGGCCCTTCCTGGGGCTTCCGGGGAGGGAGGTGCCTCTGGGACCGGCCGCTTCAACGGGATGGGAATGGGGAAGGCACCGGGCAGGGAGCTGCGGGAGCGGGGTGCGCTGGCCAGGGTGGCTCCTGTCCTGGTGCTGGCCCCGGTGACCTTGCCAGTCCCGGTTCCTACCGCCGACCCGGTTCCTGTCCGAGCGTGGGTCTTGCTCGCAGTTCCGGTCCCACTGCCAATCTCGGTGCCGGTGCGGGTCCCGGTCCCTGTCCAGGTCCGAGTCCTGGTGCCGCTTCCGGTTTCGGTTCCAGTGCCGGTCCCTATCCTTGTGTCGGTGCCAGGCCCGGAATCAGTCCCAGTCCCAGTGCCGATCGCGATGCCAGTTCCCATCCCCATAGCGGTGCTGATGCCTGTCTCGGTGCCAATGCCAGCCCCATTCTCAGTCCCGCTGCCGGGCCCGGTGCCGATCCCAGAACCAGTCGCAGTCCCGGTTGCCGTCCCGGTGCCGGTGTCGGTGCCGGGGCAGTGCCGGGGCGCGGGGCCGGTTCCGGTGGCAGCAGAGCGCGGCCAAATGCGGGGCGGAGCGGGGCCGCGGAGCTGGGGGCCCGGGGGCGGTCTCGCGCGGGCCGNCCCGCGGGGCGCGGAGCGAGGCCCGCCGCCGCCCGCCGTGGATTTCGGGGACTCGCGCGAGGCGTTCCGCAGCAAGAGCACCGCGGAGCTGCTGCGGGGGCTGGTGGTGCTGGGGCTGTGCGCCGTGGAGCCGCTGGTGCAGCACAACCGGGAGGGGGGTGGAGGAAGGGGTCTGGCCTGGGGGGGCTGCTCCGGGGCGGGGCTTGTCCCCGTTCGGGGGTTTACTGGCTCTGGACCTGCGGGGCTGTCGCTCACGGGCGCCCGCTCCGGAAGGTGTCAGTCCCCTTCTGGAAGGGATTCTTGCTCCGGGGGGTTCCATTTTGGGACTGCGAGTCCCAGGATGGGGAGTGCCCCTTCCGGACGTGTCGGTGCGGGATGGGGGTTCTGTCGTTCCAGGGGTGACTGCTCCAAATGGGGGATCTTTCGTTACGGGGGCGTGCCAGGGATACTCTCACTCTGGGAGGTGCTGGTCCTGGGCTGGGGGTGCTCTCACCCTAGGGGTGCACATTTCGGGACGTGTCATTCCCCTTCCGGGGGGACTCTCGGTCTGAGGGTGCGCGTGTTGGGGAGCTCTCTGACCCGGGCCCGGGGGTCCCCGTTTTGGGGGATGCCAGTCCTGGGTCGTGGGGACTTTTCCTCCTGGGGTGCCAGTGCGAGACGAGTGCCAAGCCGCCGCTGTCCCGCAGCTGCTGCAGTTGTGCCAGCGAGTGCTGGGGCAGACGCTGTTCGAGCGGCTGATGAAGATGACGTTCTACGGGCAGTTCGTGGCCGGAGAGGACGAGGAGGCCATCAAGCCGCTGCTCCGGCGGAACCAGGCCTTCGGCGTGGGCGCGGTGCTGGATTACAGCGTGGAGGAGGACCTGGCCGAGGGGCGGTGAGAGCGGGACCCGCGAGGCCGGGGCGGGGCGGGGGCGGCTCCTGACCGCGCTGCCATTGGCTGCGGGGCCTCTCCCCCCCACCCCCGCCGTGCCACCGCCCATGGCCCGCACACGGGGCTGACAGTGCCCAGAGCACACAGGGGTGACAGTCCCCAGAGCACAGGGGGGACAGTGCTGAGAGCACACAGGGGTGGCAGTGCCCAGAGCAGAGAGGTGACAGTGCCCAGAGCACGGGGGTGACAGTACTGAGAGCACACGGGTGGCAGTGCCCCCCACACAGGGGTGACAGTGCCCAGAGCACACGGGTGGCAGTGCCCCCCACACAGGGGTGGCAGTGCCCAGAGCACAGGGGTGGCAGTGCCCAGAGCACAGGAGTGGCAGTGCCCGGCACACAGGGGTGACAGTGCCCAGAGCACAGGGGTGACAATGCCCAGAGCACAGGGTGGCAGTGTCCCGCA
>VWZP01010161.1:67447-104070 GCA_013396995.1 Dicaeum eximium
AAGGAAGGAAGGAAGGAAGGAAGGAAGGAAGGAAGGAAGGAAGGAAGGAAGGAAGGAAGGAAGGAAGGAAGGAAGGCAGGCCTGTTCTAGAGCACTGGCTGAGCACAGTGCCTTGCCATGGGGAGTGCTATGATCCCTGTGTGGGGTTTGGGGAAGATGTAGATGAGGATATAAGTGAAAAGCTACATCTCTCTCCTGGAGTTCTGTGAGCCTTTTAGTGGCAGGGCAGGGACATTCCCACTTTGGAGGCTGAGCAGAGATTGGAGTGCCCCAGGGTGGAGCAGAGACTGGTCCTGGCAGACACAAACTCTCTCTTGTACCTCATTGGCCTGGGGGTGTCCCTTGGCTCCATGGGAGGTGCACACCGAGTCCTGGGCTCTCTGCTAACAGGATGGCACCAGCCTCTTGTGTGACCTTGTCTTCAGCCATCAGCCCAGGCATCAGAACAGCACTGCCAGGGGCCTGGACAGAAGGACACACAGGGGTCCAGGTACCCAGCACACATCAGGGACTGATCCCCCTGCCCACACCAGTGTCCAGAACAGAGTCCCAAGGCCAGCAGAGCAGCAGGAGGCAAACTGGGCAGTTGTCCAGCGCAGATGCTGCTCTGTCCTGGAGTTCTCTTGGAAGCAGGGCTTGGCCGCCTGTCTGCAGCCTCCTCTGGTCATGCTGGAAAAATGTGTTAACTTGATGTTTCTGGTTGAACGCTCCTTGAGCTGGCCCATCCCTGGCTGCCGACATTCCCAGGGCTCCTGGTGACCTCGGCCCGCTCCCTCTGGCGCTTTCCCAAGCTCCCGGTGCTGAGTCGGGAGAGATGCACCACTGCTCCCCCCACCAGGCACCAGGCTCCGCCGCTGCCGGGATCCCTGTCCCAGTGCCCAGCCACAGCCTCCTGCACATCCATCCCTGCTCCATTGGCACAGCCTCAGGGCATGGGAGGGCAGGCAGAGAAGGGAAGGTGGCTTTTCTTTCCTCTTCCCCCGCTCTTTTTTTATTTGCCCCCCTGTTTTTTCTTCACCCCTTTTATCCTCACCCCTTATTCCTTGCCCGTTTTCCCCCTTCTCTCCCTTTTTTCTCCTCCTTCCTGTCCCTTCCTCTCCTTTCCAGCCCCTTTAACCCCTTGCTCCCTTTTTCCCCATTTCATGTATCTTCCTCCTATTTTTCCTTTTCACATTTTTTCACTTTTTTCCTCCTTTTTAGACATTTTTTCCCCTTTTTGCACATTTTTTGTCCCTCTCGGCAATTCCCTGACCCGCAGCCTCTCTCCCTGCAGGCCAGGCTGGCTTCCCCGTGTACAAGTACGTGCCCTATGGGCCAGTGAACAAGGTGCTGCCTTACCTGTCCCGCCGGGCCCAGGAGAACAGGGGCTTCATGCAGCGGGTGAACCGCGAGCGGGACCTGCTCTGGAAAGAGGTCAAGAGGCGTCTCCTCACAGGAAACCTCTTCAGCCACTGACCCCAGCGTCCACCCTGGGGCTCCTGTACCTTCAGCCTGAACCACTGTCACCATTCTCCATCCCAGTTCTGCTGCAGTTCCCCCAGACCCCTTTGCCCTGGGAGAGAAGTGTCCTTGTTGCTATTGAACCACTCACACCTTCCGGTGTCCTGTGGGATCACCCCAGCTGTCACTGCTCTAGGGGTGGCTCTACTATCCCACAGCCTCTCGAGCTGTGCCAGGGGAGCTACTGGGGCTCTCCTGCCAGCCCACCCTGTGCCTTGATGAGCACTGTCCCAGCGTTTTTTCCCTGGCAGGATTGCACAGGGTGATTTATCCACTTGCCTTGTGCCCGTGGGCTCAGGTCCAGATGGGCTGGGTGACTTGGGGACAAGCTGGCCTCAGCCAGAAGCTCCTCCAGCCTCTGCCAGGGTTGGAGCTTTGCCTCCACCAGACCTTTGAAGAGGCAGGATCAGCCCCTGTTGCCTGTCCCAGACTGTCTGCTCACTGGCTTTGCACTGACCAGAGCTGGACAGGTCCAGGCTCTCCCCCATCCCACTGGGATAAGCTGCCTGGAGTTGTCCATTGGAGCAGGAGGGGTGAGGGGAGTGGGCTGGCCCCATCCCTGAACCATTCCTGCCCTGCCCACAGTCCTTGGTTCTAAGGATGGACCACGGCAGTGGGAGCACCAGGAGCTGGACCACAGCTCATCTCTGCTGTACACTGGATTTGTAGAGAATGGAAATTATTAAATCACAACTGTTCCTGCTCCCATCTCTCTCTCTCTGTTATTGGGCGGCCACATGTCCCCAGGCACTGCCATGGTCTCAAAGGGGAGTTAGTGCTGCATGCTTTGACCTGAGCCAGAGCTTGGGGAAATGAGTGAATCCAAACTTCCTGGGACAGGGACTGGAGAAGCTGTGGAGCTTCCTGTGATGGGTATGGGGGGAGCTGGGAGCCCTGGGCCATCCCCCTACCTGCAAATGAGGGGGTGGCAGCATGGGAGAGCCTCTCCCCACCCTCAGACATGGGTGGCATGCACCCCACAGGCTTTCACACCTCAAATTAGGGGCACTTTTTCCTGGGTTCTGTAGGACCACAGGCATCTCTGGGATTCCCTGCCTAGAGCTGTGGCAGTGTCTCCTTTTTTCCTGGGTCAGTCCCTTTACTTGGTGAGTCACCCACACCAAAGGGGTGATGTTTCAACTTTCCAGAGCTGTTCATCTCCTCTTTTTTGTTCATCTGTCTTTTCTCTAGCTGAGACTCTTGTGCCTTAAAAAAAATCCAGGAGGGGAGCAGGGAGCCTTGCCTTTAGCATGGGACCAGAACGGCACTGGTGCAGGCAGTAACTGGGCTCCTGGAATTCAAGGGAAGATGGGAGGTGTTCTAGACCCTGGGCTGCCTTCCAGTCCATGCAGGATGCTGTGACAGTGGCACAGAGTACCCTGGTGCCCCAGGGGCTGGGCTCTGCTGCTGCTGCTGCTCCCAGGGCTGGCTGATGAAGGAGCACTGTGAGCTTCTGCAAAGACCCCCAGACATCTGTGTAGTAGGGCAGGAGAAGCCCCACTTGGCCCTCTTTTTTGCAGATTATTCCCTCCCCAGCCCTCTTCCTAGGACAGGAAAAATTCACAGCCTGCGTCAATGGTGTAGAGTGTGCCTGTTTGCAGGGACTGTGTAGGGCTGCAGGTGATGCCTCCTGAACACCCAATACACAGGATGCCCTTGAAACCCCCAAATCCCCAGTTCCCCACAGCCTTTCACAGAATGTCCTCAGCTGGAAGGGACACACAGGGATCATCCAGCCCAGCCTCTGTCTCTGCCCAGACACCCCAACAACCCCACCCTGTGCATCCCTGGCAGCGCTGTCCAAACTCTCCTGGAGCTCTGGCAGCCTCGGGGCTGTGCCCATTCCCTGGGGAGCCTGGGCAGTGCCAGCACCCTCTGGGGCAAGAACCTTTCCCTGATCTCCCATCTAACTGTCCCCTAGGCACAGCTATATCCATGCTCAGCCAGAAAATAGCAACTGCCGCTTTTATTTCTGGGTGCACTGACCCAGCCAACCCTCCTATATCCCAGGTGTTCCCCACCCTGCTCAGTTTTAGCTTTTGCTGCTGTTTTCTGCTTGTCCTGAAGGAAGAGGAGGCATGGAAAGGCAGTGTGTGTGTAGGACCCTGTGCTGCAGCCTTGCTGCTTGCAAGGCTGCTGCTGCAGCAGTGGGGAGTTGGAAGGGGAAAGAGCCACAGCCTTGCAGCAAACATCCTGACAGCCTGGGCACAGTGAGGATGGTGACAAGTACCTCATATTGTAGGTCCCACCGTGCCCCACTGTGCAGTCCTGCCTACTGAAGCAGCCACGGGGATTTTTGAACCATTGACAAAACAGCATCTTTTTACTTATTTTTGTGTTCAGAAATACTATAGTGCTGGGGTTTCTTTCTTCTGTGGTGTTTTCCAAAACACAGAAAGACAGGAGACAGGCAACTGGCAGGGTCTGAAATGGAAACTGCAAATAATGGTGTGATGGAATGCATGGGCCAAGCTCTGCATGGACAACAGCCTGACTGGGACCAGTGGGAGAGAAGGGAGGGGTGGGTGCTACCTGTGGGGTGTCCAGTGCCCCAGGCCCTGGCAGCACCAGCCAGCCCAGAGGACTGTGAAACTTCCCTTTGCCTCTTCCCCACAGCATCCTCAGCTTCTCCAGCCTCTTATGCCAGCTGGCAGCATCTTCTGAGGGAACAGCTTATCTCCCTGGCTGCAGCCCAGTCCCTGCCCTGTCGTGGGTTACACAGGTAGAAACGGAGCAGTTCAGATGCATTGCCTGCTGGACAAGAGAAAGAGAAATTAAGTTTATGGAAGCAAAAAAAACATACAAAAGCTGACATATCCTCACACAAAGCACAGCACAGTGAAGGTGAGGCAGTGTGATCTTGCCCTGGCTCATTGTTACTGGGACAGCAGAGCACAAGGGCTGCTCAGCACAGTGCAGGGGGATGAAGCTGTGGAAATAGCCTGAGTGAGGCAACAGCTCAAGGTGGGCACAACTGCCAGGGGAGGCACCACCAACAAACCCAGATTTCTGCCTAACTTTGGAGCTGACCCTCCCCATCCCACTTTCCCAGCAGAAAGGGATGCTGAGTTCAGCCTGAGGCTGGCTCATCCCAAGGAAGCAATTTGTGCCTCCATGGGTCTTCATATTCCTGAGTCTGTAAGCAGGATGGGGCAGCGGGGACAGAGATGTGGAGGCAGGGGGAGATGGACAAGAGATGATACTTCCTGGTGCTACTGCCAAACATGTGGAATGTGCCAGGGAAAAAAGGAGGGGGGAGAGGCGTTGGTACCCAATGGTCACATCCCCACTGGTAAGACCACCAGAGACTTGCCATTGGGACTCACCTGTCTGAGCAAGAGAGAAGACTTCATGCACATCCGTTTTGCCAATACTGAAGATAGAGAGAACCCACCAAATGCCTTTACTCTCTGCTTGGTGCAAGGATGCCACAGTGCTCAGGACTCCCTGATCCTCTCCAGAAGGATGTTGCCCAACTCATGCCTACAGGAATGGAGGCTCCCCATCCACAGGAGATCCCCGGAGGTGTGTGGTGCTCAGAGGGAGCTCTTTGGGAGATGCACTGTCTGTACACCTTCCCCAGCTCTGTGCAAGCCATCAGCATTCCTCAGGAGACACTGAGTTCAGCTGTATTTGCACTACCTTAAGGGAGATGGCCAGGGTGTCCCCATCCACATGTCCCCCATACTGTTATCAGGTGTACTGGGAGCTCAAGGAAGCTCGAGGCATCTCTTGCAAGTGATCAATTAAGCTAAAAATCCAGCTGGCACAGGATGGTGTCCAAGGAAGCCCTGGCCCACTCAGTGCTGCTGCACTGTCAGGCTGAGGAGGTTTATTGACAGGGCTGCCTCACCATGCTAGAGGTGTGGAACTCATGCAGATGCCCAGGGTGTCCCCACTGATTCCCAGCTGTGTCCTTACAGCGGGTTAACCAGTGGCTGCTCTGAAGTCTTTCTGTCCCTGTACAGGATCCTTGACTCCACTGCTGCAGGCACCACTTGGCTCCCACAGGTCCTGCATGGCTCCCAACTGTTCTGGTCCAGGTCCTCCCAACAGACTAGTCCAGGCTGCCAGATACATGGAGATGCCATATCACTGGCATCTAGCACCTCCTGGATGTGCAGAACAGCTGGATACTGGGGCTGTCACACACCTGGGGCTACCAGACCTTTGGGGAAGCTAGATCCTAGGCCTGTAGGGCATCTGGAGCTGCTGGATCCCTGGGTCAGCTGGATACTGGGCTACCAGGCTCCTGAGGGCTGCCAGACTCCCAGGACAGACTGACCCTTGGGTCTTTGGGCACCCAGGACTGTGGGACCCCTAGAGCTACTGGGACCACGGGTCAGACAGATCCCGGGGCTGTTGTGCATCTAGGGCTGCCGGATCCCAGATATAGCCAGAGCCTGGGACTCCCAGGCCCCAGGGACAGTCAAAACCCGGAGCTCTTGGACACTCACGGCTGTCGAACCCCTGCAGCTGCCGGATCCCGGGACAGCCAGATCCCGGGGACCATCAGACTGCTGGGGACTCCCGGGGCCCTGGAGCTTCCAAACCTCCGTAGCAGCCAATCCCTGGTGCTACCGGTTCGCGGGCCATCCATACCCCGAGCCACTGGACTCCCAGGACTCCCGGGAGCTGCTGGAACCCCAGGCTGCGCTGCAAGCCAGGACTCCGCATCCTCCCATTGCCCCTCGGGGACCCTCCCCGATTGCGGCGGCGATGCCCACCCGGTGGAGCCTCTCGGGGCCGTCGGGGCGGCTCTGCCCGCGGCCGGGGCGGCGGCGGCAGCGGCCCCCGGAGCCTGGCCCGCCGTCAGGGGAACCAATGCGGAATTTCCTGGNGGCGCTGAGCCGCGGAGCCGCCCAGGAGCTGAGCCCCCGCGGCAGGAACGTCTGCAGGGCCGGCGGGTAGGAGCGGGGGCGGGCAGGTGTGCGGGGCGGGACGGGACCCCCGGTGCCGTGCCGGGGCCGGGGCCACGAGACGGGACGGGACGGGCTCGCCGGTCCATCCGCCATCCCGGGCAGCCGCGGCGCTGGGTGCCTTCCAAGACAAAGTCCGTCTTGTGCGCGGCCGAGACAGGAGGAGCCGGCGGTGGGGAGAGCGTGAGGAGCTGAGCCCGAGCGGGGCCAAGGACGTTGGGGCTGGTCCTGATCCCCGGGGGGCTGCGGGGAACCGTTCCTGGATGCCTCCGGAGCCAGTCCTAGATGCCCGGGGCCGGTTCTGCTATAGGGTGTCTCGGGACGGAGTCGTGAGAGGTGCGGAGGGCAATCCCTCCATCCCAGTATCTGCGCTGGGGAGCCGGTCCTGGGTGTCTCCGGGCATCGGGTTGCACTGCTGTCCTGGGCTGGTGGGATACAGGATGCTCTGGGTGTCATAGTGAAGCTGCCCCAGGCTGCTGGGGATTGTGGACTTGGCAGCCCCAGAACTCTCGTGTTTGGCTTCAGAAGGTGGGTGCTGGCACTGTCTAGCTGTCCCGAGGGCCCTATCCTGCCTGCCTAGCTGGGTCAGGGTCTCAGGAGGTAGCACTGACTTGTCCTGGCTCCCAGCGGTCTCCGTGTCCCACAGGTTCCTTTGCAGAGCATCACCTCAGCCGAGCTTCTCTGCAGCTCTCAGGCTCGGTCTGCCCAGGCTTCTGGGAGCAGAAGCCCAGCAAAAGGCGAGAGAGCCCACAGCCGCTGCTTCCCGCCTGGGAGAGCTGGATTCCCTGCGATTGATGGGGGGCCCAAGCCATAAATGTACCTTTACATCTCGCCTGTGAGGTCAGACAAGTCCACAAGGAAAACATGTGCTTCAAGCGAGAGGGGCCGCATAATGGCTCCATTCAGCAGGGCCAGAGGGCGCTGGTGCCCCCTCCTCAAATTACAGCCGGAGTTTCCTAAGGAGGCATTTCACGAGCCAGACCGGCCGCAGCTCCCACCAGTGCTGTTCCTTAACAGCAGGGAGCCGTCCCTCCTCGGCTGCCCTTGAGCTGCACAGCAAAGCTGCCACTACATCTTGGGGTGGCAGAGGGAACTGGAGTAGTGTCCCCACTCTGTTCCTTGTATCCTACCCCACGTGCTGGAGATGAGGTGTCTGTGTTCTCCCACGTGCAGAAGGACCCCCTCATCCCAACTGGATGAAGGTGGGGGAGTGCTTCACTCACTCACTATGGTACCTATGTGTGCCATGGGGTATGCAAGAGGCACTGACTGTTGAGTGGGACAGGTTGGTTGTGTCCATCCTCCAGCAGAACTGGAGCCTGCTCCAGCCTAGGAGCTGGTGATGATGGGGCAGGGACAGTCCCTAGGAAGCTCAGATGATGTTTGCATCATTTTCTATCCCTCACCCTTCTCCAAACCCTTCTTCCCTCTCCACCCACTCACTTGGCACCCACCCCCATCATTGCTGTGTACAATGGACATGGAGGACTCTCCTATGTTACCGTCCAAACCCACCCCAGTGGCCCCAAGGTCCTGGTGCAGCAGATCCTGGGGCCAGGGGCAGTGGGACTGGAGGTGGCTTTGGGAGGAGATCCCAATGTCCTCCACTCAAGGCTGTTGGACCTTGCTAGACCCTTAACTCTGCAAAGCCCATCCAGACATCCTGTGGAGATGCCACCACAGGTTTCAGAGGGCTCAGGATTGTGTGACTTCTTGAGACCTGGCTCCCAAGTAGAAATTCAAGGAATAATTTAGAGCAGTAGAAAAGGGCATTTTTGGGGGTTTTGTGTTCTAAATTCAATTTGTCCTTAAATTTGAAGTTATTTTATACTGGTTTCCCACTGGTATGACCAAAGGTGCCAGTGGTGACAGTCTGGGCACTGCTTTGTCCCTTTCCTGCTCTCTTGCTAATACTCTCTTTTCCAATCTTTGGTCTTTAATTTTATTTCTCTGCTTGAAGGGTTTCTATTTATGCCCATGATCCTATTCCTGCCTGCCCTTGGGATGTCTTTCTGTCTGTCTGCACCCTGAGGTTGCGGTCAGGGAGCTGCAGGGGGCATCAGCTGCCAGTGCCTGGGACCCAGTTGTCCCAGGAACAGTGTGTACCAGCTGGGTGGCACCAAGTGATGGGTGACACAGAGGAAGATTAGCCCTGGGGTGATGCTTGGAAGGAGCAGCAGGGAAGGGATGGAGAAGCACTGGGGATAGGGAGGGTGCCAGTGGTTCCCTGAGCACCAGGAGTATGCTGGATGTCCGCAGGGCTCCTTTGCAGCTCCATCCACTGGGTTGAGCTGGGTGGTCTCACATGGGACCACATGCATCAACTCCCAGCTGAGCCCCAGAGTCTTGTTCCTGCTTCCAGGGATGTGAGCCTGCTCCTCATTGTTCAGGACAGGCTGTGCTGGTCTGATTGAGAGCTCTCAGAGCCCTCTCTATAGCCATTGATAAAGTGATTTCCGGGAGCAGTGTAGGATACTAATCCACAAGAAAAATATTCTACCTCTGTGAAAAGCCTGGGATCATTAGCTGAGATCCCAGTGATGCTCAGCATGAGCAGGACATGGCTATGGGCCAGGGGCAAGGCTGACATGGAGGACTTGGCCCTGCAGGTGACAGCTCCAGCTCTGCACACATCCCACTCCTTTTCCTCCACATCAGCTGAGGTCTCAAGTCCTGGCCACAGCTCAGAGGGCAGCTTTTCACTGTTTTTTTCCCCAGCATTTGTAGTGCTTTGAAGGAAAGAAAGTATTTGCATATGGGATGTCTGCAGTGCCATGTCCATGTCGGTCGGGAGCAAGCTTTTAAACATATCTCTCAGTTATCCTTTTCCTGTAGTCAGGGGGCACATGAAGCAAGCCCTTTGTGAAGGAGCTGAGGCCATGAAACACCTTTTAGTCCCACACCCCGATGAGCATTGGCGACCTGCAGCCAGCACTGACTCTCCGTGGACTGGCTGTGCTCTGGGACCAGTCCATGTACCCCACTGGGAACAATGGTTTTCCAGTGTCACATCCTGGCTACCTCCCCTTGGTCTCCAAGGACCAAGTTTATTTGTTGTCAAAGCTGCTGATAAATGAGATGGGTGCTGAGCAGGGTGTGGGAGGCCATCAGCTGTCAGGGAACAGATAAGCCCAAGTCCTGTGAGGCAGTGGGTTGGGTCCCAGCTGGTGTTGGTTGTGGTGCCGTTCACCTCTTCCAGCTCATAGCAGAAGTTTTTCCTTCCTGCCACCATGTTCCAGTAACTCCCAGCTCCCCACCATCAGCTCCCCAGAAAGGATACTTTTTGGCAAATTTCCCGTGATGCCTGTTTTGGTGGCCAGGCTGGGCTTTTGGAGGCAGGTTTCCCAGGTAGAAGGGTTTCCTCTTGCAAACCTGTGATGGTTTTGCTCTAAAAGCCACCAAACTGAATTTCTAAAGGGTGGAGTGGTGAAAGCAACCCTGGGTGCAACAGTGAGGCTTTGGCCATGCCATGGAAAGGCAAGAGCACCATGGACCCTTCTCCACCTCTGCCCAAGTATCCCAACACAGCTGGAAAAGCTTTTTGGGGGACACAGCATGAAGCCTCTTGAAGAGAAGGACCTTGACTCCAGCCCACCCAGTCCTGGAGGAGGTGATTTGGTGGTTGGCCCCCCTTTGCCATTAACCCCATGCATCCCCTTGCATGCTTGGTGGGAGCAGAGCCCTTCATTGAGCCCTAGGGTCTCTGTGGGGGGTGTTAGTGCCTCTGCCATCGCAGCATCTTGTGGCTGCTTCCACAGGCTGCATAGATGGAGCTATTTTCGGATCTGGCTGCAAGGCATTTTTTCCAGGCCTTAAATAAATTTTGTGGTTCTTTTCTGCCTCCTTTCCAACTTTTCACTGTCCACCACGACAAGGGGGGCACGGTACCCCTGGCTGGGCTATAAGGGCGCTGCCCGCCGAGGGGCCGGGGCGGGAGCTGCAGCCCCAGGACCCCGCTTTGGCCGAGGCGCTGCTGGCAGCTCCCTTCTCGGCCCCAGGATGAGGCGGTCTGGCAGCCAGACGTGGTCCTGTGACTGCGCTGGGTTTCGAGCAAATACTTCCTCGCTGTCTCCTCCTCTTCTGCATTTGTTACATATAAAGAGGAAAAGGGGAAAAAAAAAAAAAAAAAAGGCCAAATGAATTCCAGGCTCTGCTGCCAGACCAGCCCGGGTAAAGTTTTCCTTGACTGCAGCATCCGCCTGGGCTGTTTGTGACCCTCCAGCATTGCTCCCTCGCCTGTGGGACCAGGCTGTGTGGGTCACCCCAAGGATGAGTGGGTGGCTCCAGGGATGAGGAGGGGTCCACAAACAGAGATTTCTGTGGGGTCATGGGGAGTATACTCCCCACACCTAATTGCAGCATCATGAGCCCACAAACATTTGCTTGGGGACGGTTCTTTGACAAAGTGCGGGTGAGATGTCCCCACGCATCCCTTCCCAGCAGAGAGCTGAGCATCCCTGGCTGAGCCTCTGAGCCCCCATCCCGCTCAAGCTTGTGCCAAAAATGTTCTGCCTGATGATCCTGTGCCTGGTAGTCCCTGGAGGTGTTGGTACTCCAGGACTCTCAAGAGCTCAGGGACACATTCCAGCTACCTGCAGTTGGCCTCCCCCTGCTTCTACATGGGGACATTCCCTGGGACCTGGCTGTGTTCCAGCCATTCCAGCCAGGTGATTCCAACATGCCTTTGTGCTTTCATCCCCAGGCTGCAAAGCACCAAGCCTTCTATTCAAGTAATGTTTTCCCCTGGGACATTTAGAACCTTCCTTTTTTCCCAGCTTTTTTTTTTTTCTTTCTTTTTCTTTTTTTTTTTTTTTTTTTGAGGAGGGGTGGTCTTTGGATTTTTTTTTTTTTGGTGGAGGTTGCATGACTTTTGCTTTTTTCTAACTCCTTATTAATGGGAAAAACTGGTCCTGTTCTTACACCTGGCATCACCTTAATGGCTGGTGGGGCATCCATGGGATCCCCCAGCAGATCCATTAACTCACTGTGTGCTGGAGGAGGAGTCAAGAGCTCTCCTTCCCCTTTGGAGATGTAGAAGCCCCCAGCAGGACCTCTCACCATCATGGCTTCAGTGCTCCTGGTGGGTTTTTGGGAAGGACCAGGACTTTCTGAGGGTTGTAACTATTTGTGATGCTTTTTTTTATCCCTGCAGCTCCTCAGTTCTCGTGTGCTGCCTGGGATGGAGGCAACAGGGGAACGAGTGTTTAATAGGTAAACACCAGCATTTTGCTTCATTGGGCTCTGCCTATCCTTCACTGAGCCCTCCTGGCCTCACCACCACTGTCAGGGGCCACCTTGATGTGTCCTGTGGCTGAGATCCCCTGTCCTGGGGACCTGCAGCCAGAGTTCTGCTCCCTGCAGTGCTCCAGTCCAGCACCGAGTGGATGAAATGGGTGCTCAGCTCCAGTGTCAGGGGTCACAGCTGTGGGGGTTTCTTTCATTGCCAGCCAGCTCTAGGTCTAAGGACTTGGAGATGCTGCTCAGGGTCCTAAGGGACAGTGAAGTGTCCCCCAGGGTGAAGGTGCAGTTGCAGGGATGGGACTGAAGATTCCCCACAGATGCTGTAGCAGTGTGGGGACCTGAGCCAGAGCCGGCAGTGAAACCGAAGCTGCCCAGAGCAGGCACGTGGTCTATCGTGGCCTCACTGGGGAGAGGCTGCTGGGGCTGCCAAAGACCACTGAGCTTGGACTGGGGCTGTACAAGGTATCACAGCTCTTTACTGGGGCCACAGTGAGCCCAGCATGGATGCTCAGCATGAAGCCCTGGGATCATCATTCCCTGCATTGCCACCACAATGAAGACAGCTGCTTTGGGGCTCCCCCACAGTCTCAGTTGGCCACAGGGCTCACAATACCCCAGGAGAACTGGAGGTGCCACTTTGCAGCTGGGACCAAAGCCCACATAACCAACTAACTCACTGTGCATGAGCCCTGTAACCACTCACTGCATGTGTTGGGAATGGGATGTGGCTTGTTTGGAAGGGAGAAGGACAGGATCTGGCAGGACAATGGGGGGAGGATGGCCCCACAGCGAGCTGTTCCCATCTCCTGCCCCCCAACCTGCTCTAACCTTTAGACTCACTGCTCCTAACCTGTGTAATCTATCTGTTCTAGGGGTTTCTCTAATATCCATCACTGTAGGTCTAACAACTCCCAGGTAAGGTGGCTGGGATGGGTGGTTGTCTCTCCCCATCTTAGTGCCTAAGGAAGCTTGTCCAGGGAGGTGTGGGATCTGCAAGTGCTGCCTGCACCATGTCCTGCGGTTGCCTGCTTCCAGGCATTGGTCTCAGCGTGAGGTCCCTTTGGCAGGAGAAGAGCTGGTGGCCTTTGGGGGCAGGTGGCCACGTGGGAGAGGCAGTGCTGGGATGGCAGTGCCTACAACCCCTCTACTCCATATCTCCTTCTCCCCTCTAGCAGTGCAGAGCTGAGCAAGGGACAACATTGGGTGCAGCCTCTGGCAGGGACATGGCTTGGCTAGGTGGCAAGAGGCTGGTGGCCAGGATGGGTGGCATCCTATCTGGTTGGCAGAGATGGAGCTGAGCTGGGTGACAGGACACTGGTGGAATTTTTCTGGAAAGGGTCCCATCCAGCCCAGGCAGCTGTTTGCCAGGGTAGTCAGAGTGCCACAGCTCAGCAGCACTCAGAGGGTCACTGCACAGCCCTTTTTCTGCTCTGGGGGGTCTGGGGGGCTTTGGTGGTAAGCACTGGTGCTCATGCCTGCTGTCTGTCCATCTGTCCAGCCGTGTGTGAGGGGAACTTCACCTGCAAGGAGAATGAGGTATGCGTCAGGCCTGGAGAGTGCCGCTGCCGCCATGGTTACTTTGGTGCCAACTGCGACACCAGTGAGTACTGGACGGTGCCTTTGTGTCCTCAGAGGGTTCACCAGGGTGGACCTGGCTCATCCTGGGGTGACTTTCCAGAGCAGATCATCAGGGATGGAGCTGTGAATGCTCTAGCTCTGCCCTTGCCTGTTCCCTAGCTCTGCTTCCCAGGGCATTGTCCCCTTGCCAGGGTCTCCTCTTAGATTCAGTGCACTGGGGGGAGGAGAGACTGTGGTCAAGAGGTGCTGTTGGAACTGGGGGTCTCCATTGGTGCCTGATGTGGGATTGTCCCTGTGGGCAGTGCTAAGGCTGATGGCTCTCCCCACAGAGTGTCCCCGGCAGTTCTGGGGTCCCGACTGCAAGGAAATGTGCACCTGCCATCCCAATGGGCAGTGTGAGGATGTGACAGGCCAGTGCACCTGCAACCTCAACCGCTGGGGTCCCAAGTGCGAGAACATCTGCCTCTGCAAGCATGGCAAGTGCGACCAGAAGACGGGCAAATGCACCTGTGAGCCCAACTGGTGGGGCCCACAGTGCTCCAGCTCCTGCTATTGCAGCCACAACTCCCAGTGTGACCAGCAGACAGGGAACTGCCTGTGCCAGCCTGGCTGGTGGGGACGTGGCTGCAACAACCAATGCTCCTGCAACAACTCGCCCTGCGAGCAGTTCACGGGGCGCTGCCAGTGCCGGGAGAGGACCTTTGGGCCTCGCTGCGACCGCTACTGCCAGTGCTACAAGGGCAAGTGCAACCAGGTGGACGGGACCTGCACCTGCGAGCCGGGCTACCGGGGCAAGTACTGCCGTGAGCCGTGCCCGGCTGGCTTCTATGGCCAAGGCTGCAGGAGGCGGTGAGTGGCCAGCCCTGCTGGGTCTGATGCGGCACACGTGGGAGTGGCAGCAGGAGCATTTGGGGTTTGCTGGTTGATGGGTTCCTGTCATTGCAGGTGTGGGCAGTGCAAGAGCCTGCAGCCATGCACCGTGGCCGATGGGCGCTGCCTGACATGTGAGGCGGGCTGGAATGGCACCAAGTGTGACCAGCCCTGCTCGCCCGGCTTCTATGGAGAGGGCTGTGAGAAGCTCTGTCCCCCCTGCAAGGATGGCCACACCTGCAATCACATCAATGGCAAATGCTCCCACTGCAACCCGGGCTGGATCGGAGACCGGTGAGTGGGGCTGGGTGCAGCATTGAGTTCTGGGAGAGCAGTGCCTGGCTTCCCTGATTCTCCCAGGGAACAGGGTCACTGAAGGGTTCTGCAGCCGTGGAACCAATCCTGGACTCAAGAGTTTGCGGGAGAGCATCCCAGCTTGAGAGCTGAGCCCCCACTGCAAGCATCCAGGGTCCAAGGGGCATAGGGCAGGGGTCTTGCAGGCTCCCTCCAATTCCATGGCTGTCAGTGGGCTCAGTCCATGGCTGTACCTCTCTCCTGGCTTCAGAAACCACAAGCCCACGGTGGTATACAGCCCCGTCTCTGTGCATGTGGAGGGATGCTGGAGGTCCCCAAGTGCCATGGGTGCTCCAGCCACTTGCCCTTATCCCTCCCAGGTGTGAAACCAAGTGCCGGAACGGGACATATGGGGAGAACTGCGCCTTCGTCTGCAGCGACTGCGTCAATGGCCAGTGCCACTTCGAGACTGGGCAGTGTCTCTGCCACCCTGGCTCCCATGGCACATAGTAAGTGAAGCACTGGTAAGCATACCTGGGGGCACCTCACAGCACAGGTGATGCTCAGGCACCTCCTGCCCCCTTGTGTCCTATGCTGTTGCCAGCTGAGAGGTTTCCTGCAGTGGAAGTGCTCGTGGGCTATAGTTCAGATGATTTGGTGAGCAGAGGGGGAAGGACAAGCAGACAGAACAGCAAGGGATGTTGTGCTTTAGAAAAGGCCTGTTTGGCAAAAACAAATCAACAAAGTGGTGGTTTGTTAAGAGTTTTTAAATCCAGGGTGGAATTTCTATCCAAAAACAGAGAGAAAACCACATCACAGAATAACAAACAGCCTCACAGGCATAGCATCCCTGGGGGGCTCCTGCTTAAAGCTCTGCCTCAGGCTGGGGTCTACCCCTGACCTCCTCCTTCCCCCACTCCAGGGGCACAAGGGTCATTGAGGGTCTGCTCGTATCCCCAGGTAGTTTTTCTCAGTGTGGGACTGAAATGTTGTTTGAAAAAATGAGGAAATCATTTTCCACCCGGCTGGGACATGCAGACAGATCCCCCTGGTCCTGCCAGGTGGTGCTCAGGTTTTCCCAGCAATTAACTGAGGGTGACAGCAAGGATGAGGATTTGGAGCTGGCATCTTGCCCATGCTGGCATTTCACTCAGGGCATAAAAACAGGGAGCATTTGCATTTTTGGGGGGTGGTATGGTGGGGCTTTGCTAACTACTTGTGGTGCTGGAACACTTGCTGGGCACTGGCACCAGTTTAGGATGCTCGGCCTGGGCATCGTGGCCACCTTTGGTAGCAAAGGCAGAGCTGAGAGGGTCTGAATGCTCCTCAGGGGGGGTGTGGTGATGCTTTCAGCACAGTGCCAGAGGGAAGAGTGTAGATTAAGCTGTTCTGAGACCCTGGCACAGCACTGGGAAGGTGGGGATGGGGGATGCTCAGGATGCAGCCTTGGTGCTGGAACCTTGAGCTGAGCTGTTCCGGGCGCTGCAGTCAGGCAGGCTTGGGAGAATTCCAGGTGCTCAGGCAATCCCTGTGACTATATCTAAACCAGTGTTTTTGGCAGCAGGGTACAATTTTGCTAAAAAGGGGATTTCTGCAATGAAGGCACAAGCAACATCCTTGCCATACAGCATGTCCTCTCAGCTCTGTGTCAGGAGGAGGCTAAAGGAGCAGTTGCTAAAATATTTATGTGTGCACAAAGTGCTTTATCTTCTCTGTCTTTCCCAGAAGTGTCAGGACTCTCCTGGAAAACATCACCCTCCTCTGCTTTCCCAAAATCTCTGCCTGGGGCAGAAATATGGGGCCAAGTGGTGGGGTGAGAGGTTTTGCCTTGCTGGGGAGCTATCCCTGCTCCTGTTCTGATGCATTAGCTGCCCGGTGCAGCAGAGCAGATGCAGAAGCTCAGCACTCATCCTGACAGACACGTGATGGGCACACAACTGGCACATGACAGGCACACAGCAGGCATGAGGCTTGGCCAAGGTGACACTCTGCAAGTTTTTGCAGTGTGAAATGGGCTGAGCTTCCTTGGGGCACAGTGCCCAGGGCTGGGGGCAGCTGTGTCCCCAGGGGAGTGTGTTTGGACTGGGGCTCACTGGCTCCTTCCAGCTGCAGCCACTCCCACTGGGATGCAGCTGGTAGAGGGTTTGGTGCCCAGCAGTGCTGCCAACATCTCCTAGCTCCAGCTGGGTCCTCCTCTGCAGTGCCAGGCCCATGGCTGGGGAGGCAGGTTGGGTTGGATCCGCTGACACCATGTTTTCCATGCTCAGTCCCTTGAGACTTGTGGATTGGTGCCTATTTATGCGTGTCCCCATCATCTCCATGACACCATCAGGAAGTCATTTTACCAGCAGTGGAGATTTGGCACCAGGCATAACCAAACTGGGAGGGTCTTAGGGCTGTTTTGTTTTTGAAGGGTTTTTCCTTCTTGGAGGCAAAAAAAAAGTCAATCTGGGCACCTTCCAGCTTGTGGCCACTGTGGCTCTGCCTGGCTTGGTGTGGGGTGGGGCTTGGAGTGCCATGGCCACATCAGCACTGAGCTGAGCTGGAATCCCTGTGTGTGACATCAGAGTATCTTTAGATGTGACTGCTAGGTTAATGACCTTCCCTAATTACTGTGTCTAATGGTGAAGTGCCATGCAGAGAGCAGTAAGAGTGTCTGAGATCCAGTTTGGCCAAATCCCTTGAGCGGTGGGCAAAGCCACTGTGTGGGTGATGGGCTCCTGATCCCTATGGATTAGGGGTTCCCCCGGGGTGTGGAGGAGCTGTGTCAGAGCAAGCTGGAGGAGTGCTCCCTGGAACATGGAGGGTTTGAGAGACGGTGGTAGCCAAGTGGCTCCCACTGTTGTGCCTGGGGTGGGGGATGCACTACTCTCATCCAGCCCTACCCTCCAGCTGTAACCTGACTTGCCCTCCTGGACGCTACGGAGCCAACTGTGCCAACATCTGCAGCTGCCACGATGGCGCCTGCGACCCCCTGACGGGCGCCTGCCACATGGGTGAGTGCCGCGCCAGGGGCTGGGCTCTGCCACAGGGCTGGCCCCGGGCTGAGGCACGGGTCTGCCTTGCAGAGGCCAACCAGAGGATGGGGGTGATCGGGGCAGGGGCCCTCCTGGCGCTGCTGCTCATCCTCCTGCTCTCCCTGCTCTGCTGCTGCTGCGTCTGCCGCAAGAAGGACGAAGCCAGTGGGTAAGTGCCGGGGCCAGGAGGGATCTCACCAGGTTGGGATTGTGGAAGATCAGTGGGTTCTGGGATTGACAGGGGGATGCAAAGATGATACTGGAACAGCAGTTCTGTGGGGAAACTGAGGCAGAGCTGTGCTGCCCACATGACACCATGTGGGTACATGGGTCTGAGCAGTCCTGCTGCATCATCAGGACTGATGGAGGCACTCAGGGTGAGCCCTTCCAGGGGAACACCTTCCTGCTCTCCCTGACTTCGTTTCTCTCTTGTGGACCATCATTTCATGGAGACCTGCCAAGTCTCCTCCAGTCTCTAGAGTCTGGAGCTGATCTGCAAAGGGGGCCCTGAAATACAGCAAGGGCTACAAAATGTAGCCAAAACCCTCAGAATAAATCCCTGGACAAAGGGATGAGGCCGGGGGGATGGGGGGATGCTGACTGTCCCACATGTGGATGGATGATCAGAGCTGGGAGGGTGGGTTCCTGCAGCAAGGTCAGGATGCTGACAGCATTTTAGCAGCACCAGGTTAACATCCTACCATGATAATAGGAGTGAGGACAGACCTAAGGCAGGGGGAAAGGTTTGTGCTGCTCGGCAAGGGATGAGAGGGCTGTTGGAGCTCCTCTAGATGTGGAGAAAACCCCCTTGTGCCACCAGCCACTGCACAGGAATTTTCCAGAAGCCTCCCCTTGCAGCCCTGTGAGTTCAATCCCAGCCAGGCACAGCTGGCTTGGAGAGCCTGCAGGCTGCAGGTAATTCTGGAGATATTATCCTGGAGATAAAGAACAAACCCATCAGATGAGGAATGGCACAGGGAGAGGGGGAATGGCTCCAAACAGTTTCCTCTCTCCCAGGGTTCCCAGACCACAGTGTCCTCAGACTGCTAGGTGACCTGTGGAGCTGTCCCAGCACAGTCCCTTGCAGGGGGTGGTGAGCATGGCACAGGATCCCTTGAGTCAACTCACAAAGCCACTTACTCCCGTGGCTGTGGAAAATTGCTTGAAAACGTGGCTCGAGGAGGCTTCAAAACCATAGAGCAAATAAAGAGAAACCACATGTTTGGTTTTGGGTTGGGATGATTTTTTTGTTTTAAAGACTTGGGGTCTTGACCAGGCATTGTGGGTATTTTGGGGCTGCACTGCCAATGGCTGTGGTTGGATCTGACCTTTCCACCATTCCTGGCACTGCTCTACATCCTGGTGTGGTGCAAGCTAGTGCCTGGGGCAGGCAGCAGCCTCTGTGGGTCCTCAACTCCTTCAGCCTGGACATGCCCCTGCTTTTCATCCACCGCATTATCACTCCAAAACCCCTTTGCACCTGCAGCATCCCTGAGCTGCTGCCTTTCTCTGTTGCCCATGAAGGCTGTCCCCACCACAGGAGGGAAACAGTGCCTTTGATAGTGCCATTACCTTCTCTGCAGCTCCAGCCAGGACCCAGCAGCAGCCAAGAAGCCTCCAAGACGTTTGTGTGGGCGGTTCAGTCGGATCGGGATGAAGCTCCCACGCATCCCCCTGCGCCGCCAGAAGCTGCCCAAGGTCACAGGTAAGGCGCTGGTGTTTGGGAAGAGTGCAGAGAGCCAGGTTTTAGTCCTGTCAGGGCACCGTGTGGCTCACAGCACCCTTTGCAGCCCCAAAGCAGGGCAGTGAGCATGGCAGGGCAGTGGCAGGGATACACAGATCCTTGGGAGCGTTTCAGTGGTTGGTATGAGCTGCCTGGCTCGCAGGAGCTCAGCCCTTTCTGTCTGCAGCTTCTGGATCTCCAAGCATATTTTGCTTTGTGAGGATGTAAAAGCTGTACCTGGTTCTGGAGCTCTGCTGAGTAGTTTTGGGTTTACTCTCCTGAGGTTCCCCTGGAGAGGAATGGTCCCTGTCACTCAGCAAGACGCCTTGTTAGTGCTTTTGATCCTGAAGTAACCCCAGGAGCCAGAGCATCTGGGCAGATGCCCACCCTCGTGCCATATGCAGCAGAGTTGAGGATGGAGGGGCAGAGATTTAGGTTGAGCTTCCCACTCTGCCCAGGCACAGAACTGGTTTGTAGGGAGCTGCTCACACCTGGCAAAGCCCCTGATCTGGCACTGTCAGGGCTGTTGGGGAACCCCAGCATCCCAGCAGCTGGGGAATGCTGTCCCTCACACTCTGAACTCTCCTTGCAACTCTTCCCAGCATGGGGAGCTGGGGATCTGCTGCAACCCGTTGACTAAACTTGGTGTGAAGGCAGCAATCCCCACCCTGTGCTAGGATGTGTTTCAACCCCAGCCCCCTTCCTGAGCCCAGCACCTCCCTGGGCATGCCATGCTGGTGGGACCCCCAGAGCAGCCACATCCTGGCACACAGTGGCTCAGCATGAGGCTAAATCCCTCATCCCAGGCAGAACACAGAGGTGACCCCCATCCCTGCACACCATCCACTACCTTCAGCATCCAAGCTGGGGGGATGACCCCTTGCCACATGGGGCACAGCAAAGCCCTGCCTGGAGCAGGGTGTGCCAGGGGACAAGAAATATTCCTGCTGCAAGGATAACAGAGGATCATACCGGCTGTGTTTGTGGAAGGAACCGGGGAAGGGCTTGGGAGGGACAGAGGGTGCCTGTGTGCAGTGAGGGCAAGGGGGACTGCCTGCCAGCAGCTGGCACCGCTCCAGCTACTCTGTGTACACAGGGCAGCAGCAGCCCTGGGAAAGGCTGAGGGTACTCAGGATGGTCTTGGATCCCAGCAGGGCTGGGGCTGTTCCTGGAGTCTTTTGCATAGCTGAGGGTTGTCATCTCCCTGGAGGGAAAGGCTTTGGTCAGGGCTTGCCTTGTGTTATCCGGCACAATAGAGTCCATGTGCGCTCCAGCAGCTCCCAGTCCCACTGACACGTGGTCTGGCAGTGCCTCCAGCCCCCACTGGGTCTGGGGGCCCCAGGGTGACAGGGCCCTGTTGGGTTGCCTATAGTAGCTGTATCCCTGATGCCCAGTGACCAGGGTGCCACGTCATGACCAGACCTGGTGCTGTGGAAGCCAGAGTAGCTAGTATCCACTTGCAGAGGCCATTTGTTCCCCATGTTGGTCCTGCCCCAGCAGGGGGGTCTCAGAGTTGCTGAAGTGCCCCATCATAAGTCAGAGCTGGAGGTGCTCAGGACCTTGTGGGGACGTCACAGTGAAACTGGTGCTGGCTGATGCCCAGGCTGTGGTTGCTCTGGATCTGCCCACGGTCCTGCCCATGTGTTTGCTGACACCAGGTGGGTTTTCTCTTCTGGGCTCAAACACTGGTGAGCGCAAGCCTACTCATGGTAGCACATTCCCAGCTGGGACTGCAGGTCTTGAAGCCCCACTAAAGCTCATCAGGTGCCTGGAGCCTCAAGTTCCTCCCTCAAAAGCTGCTCCCCAGCCTTGGCACCAGCTTTGGATCCACAGCATCTCCCCAGGGATTGCACCTGAGCTAGCAGGCTGCAGGGCCACCCTGGGCTCACACCAGCAGCCGTAGAGCCAGCGTCTGGGTACTCCTGTGTGTGGGATTTGCTCGTCAGGCGTCAGTGGTACCAGTATGGGTCTTGGTCATGCCACCCTGAAGATGGGCTAACCTGAGCCGTGAACTCCACCACGTCTCCTCTCCAAGCAGAAAAGCTCAACCAGCACCAAGGGTGATGCGGATCATGGGGAGCTTGGGATGAGTGGGAGGGGATGGCCAGGAGGACTCTGGGATTCCTCTCTCATGGTTCTTCTGCTGCTCTTCTCTGCCTTGTCCCAGTCTTGAGACCAACTGGCCACTGTGCAGGCAGGGCTGGGGTTGTTGTCCTGATGCTGTGGCTCCGGGAGATTTTGGGGAGCAGTGACAGGTAAGCATATGTGGGAAGCATCCACATTTCTCTCAGCCCCAATAGCCAGGGAAGAAAAATCCCTGGTGACCATGCTGGAGCCCCCAAGCCTCCCAAAGCTTCCAGGTGCACTACATATCCTCATTTTATAATCTGGCTGTGACCTGCGCCTCCCTGGACTTCCAGTGTCACCTCGTGGCTGTGAGTCCCAGCCACTCCCCACGCCTCCTCTCAGGAAGCATCTCCCTTCATCTGCTTCCAGACTGCTGCTTTTAATTTTCTCTTTTTGGTTTTTATTACAAGGAAAGCCATGTTGGAACTGCCCCTTCCCCCTCTCTGGGCCATTTGCTCTTTAAGCATCTCTGCTTGGGGCTTTTTTTTCCTTCCTCCAAGAAGTCAAACTATGCAGGGGTGAGTGTGTAGCACTGCTGTCATTTTAACAACCCTACATGTCTGAAGCCAGATTCCCTAATAAAGGATAAACATTCCAGTGGGCATCCCAATTACACTAAAAGTTATTTTATTGTAAATCAGGGATGTGCTGCAAGGGTCAAACAGTCCAGGCAGGCAATTGCAGCATGACTGGGATGCAGTTGGGATATTCAGTCAAAGGTTAAAAATACCTGGAAATACCCATGTACAGCTGGGACCCTCTCTGTGCATGGGGTTTTCATAGAATCACAGAATATCCTGAGCTGGGAGGGATGCATAGGGATCATCAGTGCAGCTCCTGGCCCTGCACAGACACCCCAGTGGTCCGACCCTGTGCTTTGAGAGCATTGTCCAAGTGCTTCTGGAGCTCTGGCAGCCTTGGGGCCCTGGGGAGGCTGTTGGGTGCCTGAGTGCCCTCTGGGACTACCCTTTTGCAGCCCTTCATCTTGTCACTGTCCCAGTGGACAAAAGCCAGTGGAAGGGGATGGGGACAAGTGCATCTACTGCTGCATGGCTCTCTGAGAGGATTTGTCCCTTCTCCCAGCTGGGTGCTGCCTCAGTTCTGTGGATACCCAAGGAGGATACTCAAGCTGTGGGCACCTGGGGAAGCCCCTCAGGTGTGTTGGGACATGAGCTTACCCAGCAAATGCCTTAAAATTATCAAGCTGAAAAAAAGGTCACTCTAGCCCAGCAACTCTTAACTGCTCATCTTCTCTATTTTGTTTTATTAACACCATTTTTCCTCTGGTGGTTTCTCTCTTCCACTTGGCTTCTCTGTGTATGGCCCCTTGGCACAGGGGCAGTGCCAGGGTGTGAAGGGAGGGATACTCCTACTCAGCTTCAGGAGGGAAGAAGCTGGCAAAGGGATTGAAAAGGGGGAGGATAGGGAAAATGTACATACCCTGCTGCAGGCTTCCTTTGATCATCCTTCTGCCTTCATGTGCGAAAGCACATGGAAAAGGAAAATGCAGTCAGTGATGCTCAAGTGGGAATTAGTGGAATTAAAGCCAGCAGCTAATTTTCTCCCTGGGAAGGGGACAGTCACAGTGCCAGGACCCTCTTTGCAGGGTGGCTGTGCCAGGTTGCACAGCTCATGGGATGACCACCAGGACACTCACCAAGTCCTCATGGGACCCAGGGTTTGGGTGGCTTGTACCTCCACCATGTGCATCCTCAATTTGGGCAGCTGGAGACGGAGATAGGTGGAAGTGCGAAGCTTGAACAGACTCTGCTTCCCACAGCCCAAGCATGGGGGATACTGGTCACCACCACTGCTGGTTGATAGCTTTTGTAGCCACTTGGCTGAGGGACCTGGTGGGACTGTGCAGCAAGAAGTGTCCCCATGTCTTGGATGCTGTCCCTGCCCCTGACACCCAGCAGGAACCTGGGCAGCAGGGAGCTGTGCAGCATCCCACCCTCCTGGCTGGTAGCAGGGACTGGGAATTTGGCAGAACAGGCACTGACAACAGTTCCTTGCCCTCACAGTGGCCCACCATGACCTGGAAAACACCCTGAACTGCAGCTTCATTGAGCCACCCTCTGTGGTGGAGCAGCCTTCCCCATCCTGGTCATCCCGCGGCTCCTTCTCCTCCTTTGACACCACGGACGAGGGGCCTGTGTACTGTGTCCCCCATGAAGGTGAGCAGGGAACAGGGTGCATCCCCAGGAGATTTCGGGGGCAATAGCAAGGGCCTGCCCTATGGAGAAGTGTCACTGTTGCATAGTGTCACCTTGGTTACCGGTGCCCCACGAAGGAGTGCAAGTTCCAGTCATACCTCCCACACAGTTTCAGAGCTCCCTCCTCCAGCATTTGCTGCTCCAGCGTTAAGAGCCAGGAGATCTCTGACTGGGAGTCTAACTGGTAGGGACACTGTCCTGCGGGAGCATCTCAGTCCTTCCCCTCCTCAGGCATATCCCACCTGACACTGCTGTGCTCTCTTCCCGCAGAGAGCATGGGTGACAGCAAGGACAGAGGGACACCTGCCAGCTCCGGGGACAAGCTGGTGGCCCCAGTCAGCGGGGAGGAAGCAGGAGAATACACATTCCTGAAGGAGACGGGCTCTGTCAGAGCCTTCCCGACCGACAGCAGTGAGACCCCCCTGCTCAAGTCCTCGGACAGCGAACGCTCCTCCTGCGGCTCGGGGTCGGCCGGCGCCGCGCTCTACGCCAGGGTCGCCCGCCTCTCCAAGCAGTCCAAGGAGGAGGAGGATGCCACTGCGGAGCTCCGCAGCCCCGGGAAGCCGCCATCCCCCGAAAGGACCAAGCCCCGTCCTCCAGACCCGGCCACGAAGCCCAAAGTCTCCTGGATCCACGGCAGGTACAACTCTGGCCAGTCCAACTCGCTGCCGGCACCCAGCCAGTCCCCAGAGCAAGTGGCCGCCCGGTCCGGCAGCCCCGAGCAAGACCAGGGCTTGGCCAAAAGGAAGAGGAGTCCGAGCGAGACGTCGGGCAATGTGCAGGGCAGAGCGGAGGAGAAGGGCGGCGCCCGGAGCAAGGAGAAAGCGCCGAAGCAACCGAAGGAGCCCGGCGTCCCCGAGGGTAAATCCAGCCTCTGCGGGGAGCCGCAGTCACCCTCCAAACACAAGCAGAGGAACAAAGCCGGCTCGGAGCCGATGGAGACCATCAACGGGGCGGTGCAGAACGCCTTCCGAAAGATGGGTGCCTTCCAGCCGGAGCGGCGGGCAGGGGACACCAGAGATGCTCCTTGTAGCCCTGGCACCAGCAAACCCCGCTCCGAGCCGCTGCATCCCCAGCTGGCCTCCGAGCTGGCCGCCCAACTGAAGGAAAAGACTCAGAGCCTCAACAAGGGGGACGGAGGCATCCGGGCGAATGGGGTCGGTGTCCAGCGGGAGAAGCCCACCCCTCCACAGAAAGCTAAGCGCTCGGCGGCCGCCGGCGGCCAGAAGACCAGCAAACCCTTGCTGCCCACCTCTCCCCATCTGCAAAAACTGATCCCTGCGGCGGCCGAGATGGCAGCCGGGGAGCCCAAGTGGATGGAGAAGCCAAGTGCCGGCAGCGGCCAGGATCAGACTCTCCCCACTGAGCAGGCAGCCAGGAAAACCCCCATTAAGAAGCCTCCCAGGAAGAAGAGCCGGGAAGCGAGCCTGGAGCCACCCAGGGCAGCTGCTGTGCCTGCTCAGGCAGTGCAGTGACCAGGAATCGGGCACCGGCTCCGCGCCGGCCGCATACCGGGAAGAAGGACATTTGCCAGCACAACCAGCAAAACGTGGGAGTCTGGACTGGGCTGGGGGCACTGGAAGAGCCTTTATCCTCCCTTTATCCCCCTCCACCTCACTCATCCACCTTTTTGCCTTAGTCCCCCCTGCCCTAGGACCCGGTCCCTTCATCTGTGCCCTGCTCCTGCTCTCTGCCCGAGTCTCAGCTCGCCCTCCCTCCCTGNGACGTGCCCACGGTGTATTCTGCAGTAACCGAGCCGCTCGCTTCCCGCGCTCCACTCCGGTGTGTCGGGGTCGCGGAGCACGGGATTGGGAGGGAGCTGTTGCTCAGTGCCCTGGGCAGTGCCAGAGATGTGCCCCACATCCATCGCTGGCAGCAGCTCCCCTGCCCTGGCGCCCTCCAGGCACAGCTCTCCACTGCCGGTGCATGCCGGAGTGGGGTCGAGCTGGTTTCGACCGATGCCACCCTCCCTCCCCTCCGCCCCGGCGCTGCTCCTGGCCAGGAGGAAGCACTATTTATGGATGGAGGTGGAGACCCTTCAGGCTCCTGCATCCCATCCAGCGGAGTTGGAGGGAATAGTTTGGTATGAGAGAGCCTGGCACCTCTGCAGAGCGCTTTCCTAATAAAAATTTATTTCTTCCATAGCTGGGTGCCATCTATCCCTGTCCCAGCCTTTCCGTGGGTGAGCAATATGCCTAGCCTTGCTTGGGTGCTGCCTGGTCCTGAATGGGATGCAGTGAGGAGAGGATGACCTTGCAGCAGTACAGACAGGTGGTAACAAGCAGCACACAGGGTGGGAGGCAGGTAGCCACTGGGGCTGCTGCTACACATGCTCACCTGGCATCAGAGATGAGCCCTGAGGACAAGGTGAGGAGCTTCTCTTCCCCCAGTATCCAGCACTGTCCCAATGGCTTACCAGTCCCATGGTCAGACACTCCTCAGTGTAGCCTGAGTCAGACCCTGAGGTTCAAGAGAGCTCTGGCCACTGAGCAAAGAGAGCCCACCCCCAGGTGCTCAGGGTGCTGGGAAACAAATGGGGGGGGGGGGGGGGNGGTGGGCAGAGCTCTGAGCCCAGCTTTCTAACCCCCTGCCCAGGGGCTGCCAACCCTGTCAGCATTTAGGGTCTTCACACAGTCCTGGGCAGGATGCTGCCAGAGGACAGGGCTGGGACAACCCCAGGAGCAGCCCAGAAGTGGAGGGTTCTCCCACAAGAATCTTGGGCTTCTGCCCAAGATTCCTAAGCAGGACTCTCCCTGACATTAGAATTGGGGCTTCCAGGGCAGCCGGGAGCATTGGTGCCCACCACTGAGCCATCCTGAGCTATTCCCACAGTGGGGGATGATGTCCCAGAAGACCACCAGACCAAAAGGTCAACCAGCAGTCTTAGAGGTGAAGGAGACAGCTGGCAAACACCAGAACAGGATGAGACCACATGGAACCAGGACTGTAACCAGTCCAGCACAGCACTCAGGAGGGGATGGGGCTCTGGCCCACACCTGGGCATGGCTCAGCAATGAGTAGCTGGAGCCAGCATAGTACCTGACACTGGCTGAAGTAGCATCATCACATAACACAAAGCTGAAGAATGACATCACAGTGTTGCTTCACAGGCTTCTGGTCACCATTCAGAGTTCCTTCACTCCCCTTTCTTTCAGGTTTTATTTGGGAAGATGAAGGACAATGGCTGAAATTAGTCCTGGGACATCACACAGTGCAGAAAAAGGAGTGGATGAATGAGGTCAATGTTGACAGATACAAAACAGAAAAAAATCAATAGAAAAATGAAGACACGGAATTTATGAGACCTGGGATGGCATCCAAGTCACTCTCTCCACCACGGAGGCTGTTGTTGGATGAACTGAAGAGGCTTCCAAGACACTCAGATTAATAACTACACATAGGTTAGTAAAAGAGAAGTAAAGGAGTTGAATTCAGGCAATAAAAGTGCAAAACTAAATACAGTTTAAGAAGCAAAGTTTGTCACAGACACCACATGGTCCTTATACACATCTCTTCATGTCAGTGCTGAAGGGCACTCAGGGGAGCCACCCGTGATGCTCATGATGGTGGCCCAGGAAGGTGAATTTGGGAATTGTCCCAGCCTCCTCTCCGGTCACTTTCTTGCTCATGCAGGCAGCAAAGTTGGGGCTGGTGCCTCAGGAAAGTTGGGCACTGTCAGCTCTCCCTGGTCCCCAGGCTATCCTGGCACAGCAGAGGATCACCCAAGTGTTAGCCCATCCATAAGCTCCAATCAGACTCTCAGCCAGCCAGAGGAGAGGCTGCAAGTACGCAGCCTATGGATAAATGCAAAAATCCCATGTCATAGACAGGCAGGCTCACCAGAGGCTCCAGCCCAACTGTCACGTCAGAGTGGCTGTGGCAATACCAGGCTAAGTCCTGGGATTCTCCAAGGGGGGAGATGCCCCAGCTCCCTTTGACTGTTCCAGGGTCACTCTCCTGGGGAGGAATTTTATTCCAAGATTTAAATTGAATCTTCCAAGTTTCAGCTGGTGACTGTTTACCCCATCGCATCATCCAGCACCACCACGAAGGGTTCAACTTCATTATGAAGCTGCGTTAGGGGAAATTTAAGCTGATTAACAGGGAAAGGTTCTTCCCCCAGAGGGTGCTGGGCACTGCCCAGGCTCCCCAGGGAATGGGCATGGCCCTGAGGCTGTCAGAGCTCCAGGAGCATTTGGACACCTCTCCCAGGGATGCACAGGGACGTCTGTGCAGGGCCAGGGGTGGGACTGGATGGTCCTTGTGGGTCCCTTCAGTTCAGGATATCCTATGATTCTGTGACCTTAGTCACTGACTGTTCTCAGAATCCTTCCCCAGCCCAGCCCAGCCCTATCCCCTCCTGCTGGTGCAATGTGTGCCAGCTCCATGATCATGTTGATACCCCTTGTCCAGGCCTCTCCAGTTTCTTCACATCTCTCTTGAACTAGGAGACCACATCTGGACACTTCCTTCAAATGTGTGCCTGTGCCCTTCTCAGCAGCTGCCACTATGGGCTTTGCCTTACTCTGAGGAAAAACAGCAAGCTGGTGTTCACCCTGAGGTTCTCTGTTGCTTCCAGGGTCTTTTCAACAGGGTCCTTCCAGCTCAGAATCTTCCAGTAATGTCCTATGATGCCATCCACATGAAGGACATGGATGAGGCATTGCCACACCTCAGTATCATGAAGGGCTAATGAATATCTTTTCCAGGCATCCTACAGGCTTTCTTCCCACCACTGCATGTTGGATATCTCTGACTGACAGCTCCTTGTGATAGACACCAGCAAGGAGGTCTTATTCAGGGGTTCACAAATCAACAGAAGCTGAAAACCATCAAACAATTTCCCTGCAGCTGTGAGTTCCACCAGGAAATGATACATACTTGCTGTTCTGAGCTGCATTCCAGGGCTGTTTTGGGCAGGCAGAAAACTTTGACCTCAAGGAAAAACCAGCTGAATCCAGTCATAATGTGGAGAAATAAGGTTCTGCTTCCCCAGAGACAGCAGGATCCACCTGCCCCATAGACAGGTAGGGCTTTTGGTGGCAGCATGGTGGCCATGGCTGAGTAGAAGTTTTGAGAGTTGCTGTGATGGAGCCACAAGCCCTCCCTTTGACCAGCATATCATCCATGGGATCAGAGGCGCACAGTGACACTTTTGGCTCATCCTCTCCTCCACCAACACTGCAACACTGATCTTCCTCCCATTTCTTCCTGATTTCTGAAAGCAAAGAAGGAGCTGTTGGGTTGGACAACAGTACGTTTTTTTGGCTTGGCCAGCAAGCAGCAATAAAAGCCAGCCTGCTGCAAATTTATTTCCTGTTTCAGGCCCTACCAAAAATAAACTCAGAAGGGAAACTCCAATGACAATGAAACACACAGGAGACAATTCAGAGCTCTCAAAACTATATAGGAAATTTCTCTCTCAGTGTTTGCTAGGAAGGGGGACAGCAGTGTCAGGGAATTTCATCCTAGATGGGGGGATTGTGAAGGGGTTTGGGCAGCTCCATCAAGATTATAGGAATATAAATATATATGCAGCTGACACTTCCTGTGGCTACATTATACATGCATAAATGGCCATTTCCTTCTTTGCCTAACAAAGTGGATGCAGGGTCCTGACTGCCTTCCTCAGGACACTTGGCTCCAGGGACAGCCACGCCAGGGATGCTGTGATGTCCCCAGGCCATACGGGTGATGTCCTCATGCTGCCACCATCTAGATAGCACTGGGCTCTCTGCTTCCAGGCTGCGTGGATCACCCCAGCAGGGACCCCTAAGAGGTGCAGTCACTGCGACACTACCAGAACAATTTCCCATTCCTCACCACAGCCATCGGCGACCTCATCCCTCTTGGAGATAGTTGGTGTTTGAGTAGGGCTCTGGTGGTGTTTCAGTGGCAAGAAATAGCAACCTTTTGCAGGTCATCAGCTGCTGTTTGTGTGCTCTCCTGGTGCCCACCAGCTCCACTCCATGCAGGTAGCACCAAACCCACAGAGCCAAGTATGGGCACTGTGCTCCTGCAGGATGGCAGCTCCAGCATCAGCCCTCAGCAGGAAGGAGAAAGCTGTGCTCCAGGGGTCCCTGTGAGCATGTGTGGTGGCTCTGGGACACTGCACCACCAGCCTTGGTGTGGCATGGACACCTTGATCCAGCATTCGCAGCTTTGCCTTGGAATGGTGGAGCCTCTGGGTGGGTATTTGCAGCCTTTTCTCTCATGAGGAAATGGGGCGGAGGGGTAGGGAATGGTTTGTCTCTGCACCCTGTGCCTGAGATGCCACAAAACATAGGACATTGATAAAAATACATACTCCAGGAGTATATGCACTCACACAAAAAAATATATATAATTATGTATATATTATATACATAATTTTTGTAAGTCAATATATGTTATATATATACATATATATATAACTATAGCAAAATATAAATTTTTAATGCATCCTATACAATCCAGGAGTAAATGTTTTTCTATTTGTATATTTATTTTCGTATATAGACACCTACACTCTCCTATATACTCCCACAGTATATAGTACATATACTTCCAAATATATAACATAGATTTATATACTTCTATAGTTTTATGTATACAGTTATATATATATATATATACAATATCTATATATACACAATATCTATATATACACAACACTTATGTACTTTCCTGTTTTTCTAAGCTCCAGGAGCTGAAGGTGAGGACGTCGAGGTGAGGCTGAGACCCAGGCACCTCTCAACACCGTGCCCACAGACCAGGTTTTGTGACGCTGAATCCAACAAGTGCTGTTCTGGGTACTTCCCTGAGGATCTGGGCTTCAGGGGGTTCCAGCACCGACTTGAAGGGAAGCAGGGCAGCAGGATGTCTGGCAGGGACTTCACCTCCCAGCACCATCCCAGCAGCAGCTCCAGGCTCTGCGAGCAGGACCTGGCAGCACTCTAAAGCCATTTTGTCCCCACTGATTGGCACGCAGGGCTGGGCAAAGCCACGGGCACTTCCTCTGCCCTGTCCTGTCCCTCAATGCATTGTGTGGGTTTCAAAGCGGGGATGCACGTCCAGCTCATCAAGACCTCTAGGGTCGCCTCTGCAGCCCCCAGCCGTCCATCCTGAATGATGGGGTTCGCATGAATGTGCGTTTAGCAGGGCACAGGGCAGCGCCCTGAGGACTGCGCAGGGGAGGGGCTGCAGCCAGACCGCCGCTCGCAGCCATCAGGTGGACAAGGCGCACCTCCCCGGCTGCACACCCAGCAAACCCATCCTGGCTCCATTTTAAGACTCTTCCTCACCCCATGGAGTAGTGGAAGTGCTTCCACGTGATCCAGGATCGCAATTAATCCCTCGCCGCAATGAGCTGCACAGAGGAAAGGGACTTCTAACACATGGAGCCATCGCTGGGCAAATCCAAGAGCCTGAGCCTTTATTTCAGCATCTAGAAGCATCATTTGGGAAACATCCATAGTTTTGCAGGGAAAGCACGGGGGACTCTACCCAAGTGTTTTGAGCAGGAGAGTAGGAATAATCAGGTGGAAGTCAGGCAGAGGCTCCGGGTATCTGATTCATCCCCAGCCTGTGCTCCCGGGCGCATCGCGCCTGCCTGTGTTTAGTCTGTGTGGGAGCACAAATCTCAGCTCAATGTCATCGCTCTGCCCGGATCTGGATTTCATTAGGAGCCACATGATCGGCCCTGGCTCCAGCCGGGGGCTGGCCGCGCTCCCCCCGAGGAGCTGCACAGGATGCGGGGTGGGGGTCGGGGCGCGGGGCTGAATGGGCCCCTTGTCTGCGACAGAGGAGCCGCAGCCACCTCATTGGGACGGGTGTTTTGTCCCCCTGAGGGGCTTGTGGAGACCCCGAAAATATCCTGAGGGGAAGGGAGTGCAGCCTGCAGCTGTCCCCTGGTCAGTTGGTGACTGTAGGGGCACAGCAAGGGGGACCCCAGGACCCACGAGCTGGGGTCCCTGCCCCTGCCCAAAGTCAGGCTGCAGACAGAGGGACACGGATGCCAACTGGGCAGCCCCAGCCAAAGGATAGAAAGGATTGGCTCCAGGCTGCTGCAACCCCTGCATACAGTCATATCCTTTACATCTCTTGCACCCTTTGGATCCTATACATCCCATTGCAACGCTTACATCCCGTTGCACTCTCTGAATCCCTTGCATCTTCCTTGCATGCCTCGCATTATTAATAGCCTGCTGCAGCCCTTTAAGCATCCTTTACATCTCTTGCATCCATCTCAGCTCACTGAATCCCTTATGTCCCACTGCACCCTTTTCGTCCCCTGCAGCCTGCTGTGTCACTTGCATCCCGTAAATCCTTTGCACTCACCCCTTGCAGCCCGTGGCCCCTGCACACAACTTCCAGCCAAGCCACTTCTGTCTCATCTGAGGTCATTTATGGAGCCCTGTGCAGTAACCTGCAAGCACCTGCACCAGCCAGCAGGGAGCCTCTCCAGCAGGTCCAGGGGTAGCAGCTCCTACCTATTGCCCAGGCTCCCCAAGCAGGTTGTTGTCCATGGTGTGATACAGACCTGTCACCTCACTTCAAACAGACCTGACACCCTTCTGTCTGCAGGTGGCAAAGACATGAGATCCTCCTGGGTTGTTGAGCCACAACCCACATGAATTTGCCCTGGCTGAGCATCCATGTTCCATCCCAGGAATGATGTGCACTCAGGACCCATGGCTGCAGCATCTCCTCTGAGTCCCAGCTTGGCTTGGAGCTGGGACAGAGCTTGGCCCAGACAACCAAAGCCTGGGCATGTTTTCTGACAGGTTTCCAATGATGCACAGTGTCCGCCCAGCCCAGTAGCCCTTGGTCTCTTAGCTACACCAGCAGTCAGCTGCCGAAAGAGCGTGTAGGCTTCATCCAGCACCAAAAAGAGCCAGTGACCACCTCGATCCAGGTCTTATTTTAGCTGCAGCTCAGGAGTGAAATTCTTGTTCAGATATTCAGCTCCAGAGGCCAGAGCAGGGGAAACACTTTTGCTCTGCAGTGTTTAAATTGGAATAAATCTGGTGAGCCTGAGGCTGAGGCTCCAGCAGTCCCAGCCATGCTCTCCCCTTGCCTGGGGGATGAGGGAGGACTCACAAAAGGTTAAAGTGGCCTGAAAAAGGAGAGGGCAAGGCTGGGGACAGATGGCAAGGCCAGTGCAGTGGGTGACTATGCAGCCAATGCAGGGTGGAGTCAGAGGGCTGCTGCTGGAGCCCCTATCCCAGAGGGCTGGTGCAGCTCTTGGAGGGTCCAAAGTTGGGTTTGGGGGCTCAAGAAGCTGCAGAAGGACAAGATCAGCCACAGATCCCTCTGTGCCAAGTCAAGGAACATCCCAGACTCCCAATGCAGAGGTCCCATGGCCATGAGCAACCAAATGTGGCCTCATCCTGGCCCAGCAGGAAGAGTCCCATTAAGCCACTATCTCACTCCATGGTAGGAGGTGACAGGGTAAGGAAGGATAGAGGAGCTTTCTCAGGTCTGTCTGTCCCTTCATAGTTCAATCCAGGCTTAGTTAATGCCTTAGTTAATCCAGGCTAGTGATGCTTCCTGGGCATCACAACCCAACTGCAGGGTTGTTTCTGTTCTCAAGCCCCTGGGTCCAACTGCCGTGGTTTTGTCCTTGGTGCTAGCATGTTCTAGGCAGCTCAGGAAGGACCTGTGCTTCCTCCGCCCATGCTGTGTCACCTGAGCTGCTTGTGGCACCACTGCAAACACTGTTAGCTGGTCTGGGATTGACCCACCTCAGCCTGAATCCACTCCCTGGGAGCCTCCTGCACATCCCAACATATCTGTATGTACTCCCTGCCTGGACATACAGAGCATGGGACACCCCAGGTCACTGTGCTCTCCAGCCCCAGTGCCCATGTGTGCCACCCACCCACCTCCCCTACATTCCCAGACCCAGCCTAGGGCTGCAGATTGTCCCCAACAGCTCACCCACAGCAGTCCAGCTCACTGAGCTCTTTCCTCCATCCCAAACTCCATATCCCTCTGTCCCCATGGCACTTGTGCAGGTCCCGGCAGAGGACCCTCCATCCGTCAGAGCTCCATCGCCTCAGAGAGCTCGCCCTGCGTCCTCACCAGCATCCTGGCCCAGCAATGATCCTAATGCAAAGTACAGCCAGGTACCTCATGGAGCACACACCAGCTCCAATCCCTTCCTCAGGAGCCCCAAAATCCCAGCATTTGTATCACCAGCCCTGCAGGCTGCAGAGACAATGCCCAGAGCTGCCGGGCTAATGAGAAATGCATGGGAGCTACATCTGGTAGTGATTGAGCCAGGAGCAATGCTGGGAAGGGAGGAAGCACAGATTTCCTGCAGCACAAAGGAAGCGAGAGGAATGTCCGTGGCAGAGCAGAGGCCCTGGCTGCCCCCTCCTTCCACCTTCACAGGGGTGCACAGGCACCAGACCATAATTGCTCGCTTGCTGGCACTGCTGGAGAGTGTCCCTGGGCATGTGCCCTCCTCTTCCCTGGGCTGAGCCTCTCAGCTGCCCGGCCACCCCCCTTTCCACCCACAGGGATGCACAGGCACCCTACGGCCACTGTCCACAGCTATGGCCACACACTGTCAGATCCTGCTGCATGGGCTCCTCCCTCCAGCCTGCTGCTGCTCAGGGTCCCCACAGCCAGACACCCCCAGGCTTCAAAGCCCCTCGAAACAGACTTGGACAGGGAGCAGAAGTCCACTGAAGCCACGAGAGCAGCAAAGTAAAGGCAGAGGCTGCACTGTGCCATGCCCATGAGGCTGTGACACTTGGAGGGGACAAGGCAGGTGGCATTTACATCCTCACCAGTGCAGGCAGCTGTGTCAGGGGAGGCAGCTGGTCTGGTTATGTTTCAGATGAAGCCTTCGTCACCATACCTGAGCATCACTGGCTATCCACTGGTTTTTGAGTTGTGCTGCTGGGGGTATTCCCCGGGACAGCAAAAGTCTGTGACAGCAGGTGACACACAGAAGGGGATATTTAGCAAAAGCTGCTATCAAATCTTCATGGAGGAGTATGGTAAAGTGTTGGGGATGCTTTCATCCTTATCCAGGCTATTGCCCCAGTCAAAGCTGGGCAGCACAGCTCATTGCTCTGTTTTAAAGGACCCTTTTTTCCCATTACCCAGCAGCTCAGCAGAGGCTGCAGCACTCAGCCTCTGGCTGCTCCAGTACAGCAAAGCCTCGTGGTGGTTCCTGAGGAAATCATTCCATGGAGGTGCTGCTACCAGGCTGGGGGAAGGATGGGCAGGGGACAGTCTGGACAGATGGACACGGCAGGGTTAACTCCATAAGGTCTAAGCAGCCCAGATATAGAGAGATTTGCAGTCAGCCCATGCAAAGCCTCTCCAGCACTTGGGGTTTGGGGATCCTTGAACAGAAATTTGAGGCATTGAACTGGGGGAAAAAAAGTACTTTCCATTCAGGGATGTTTTCAGGATACCCTATGTATGCTCTGTGTTCTCTCTGCCATTTCCAGTCCCCTTGAGCAGCAGTGCCGGTTCTGTAGGCTTTGAAGTCCTATTAAATCTAGTATTTTAAAGACATTTTAAACCTGTTTCAACGAATCTTTTCTCTTACTAATTCAAGACAAGAACCTTTTCCTGTGCTCTGCTGACATGAATGCACAGCTCATCTTTCTCCAGTTCTCACGTCCCATACCCCTGCACACATCACCATCCCAGCATGTAATAATCCGTGTGTTTTCAGGGATTGGAAGGGATCTGGGCAGCCGTGCGGCCTCGCCCTTCCCAGGGCATACACAAACACTGCCCAGCATGACCCTGGCGCAGTGTCCATAGGGGATGTTCCCCCCTTCACAGCCTGGAATTACTTCACAGAGTGCGATCCCACTAGTGGTGGTGATGCACATTTTTGGCCGTGGTTGAAGCCACCCTGTCACCCACTTTTGACTCATCCACTCCAAAGCGGACAAATTACGTCTGAAACGCTCCTGATAAAGTCATTTAAAACATCTGTAGCTGTTTCCAAGCTGGAGCAGGGGACACTCCGAGATTCCTCCCCGTGCATCCCATGGGATGGGCTGGGGTGGAACCGCCTGGAAATCCCCGGCCGGGGCCCCGGGGGGGCGGGCGTGGGGGTCCCGAGGCGGCCGGGAGCGGCGAGGAGCGGGGATGTGCGGGAATCGCGAGCGGCGGGACGCGGCGGGAAAGGGCGGGGCAATGGGCGCGGTCACGGCTCGGGGGCTGAGCCGGGAGCGGCAGTTCCGGGCCGGGGCCTGTGAAGGCCGGAGGGGCGAGGCTTGAGCGGCTCGGGGGCTGAGCCGGGAGCGGCAGTTCCGGGCCGGGGCCTGTGAAGGCCGGAGGGGCGAGGCTTGAGCGGCTCGGGGGCTGAGCCGGGAGCGGCAGTTCCGGGCCGGGGCCTGTGAAGGCCGGAGGGGCGAGGCTTGANGCGCGGGGACGTGAGGCGGCCCCGCGCATGCGCAAGTTGCGGTAGGAGGGCGCGGTCGTGCGGGTTTGCGCAGGCGCAGATCGCAAGAGGAAGGTTAGGGAGCGGGGCGGGGGCAATGGCGCGGCCCGGCGGGTTCGAGGTGGCCGAGCAGCAGCAGCAGGAGGTGCTGTCCCGGCAGCAGGAGCGGCACTACCGACTGCTGGCCGAGTTGCAGGCGCTTGTCAAGGCGCTGCCCAGGTGAGCGGAGACCGAGGGGGGCCGGAGATCGCTGCCGGTGCCGGCGCTGACCCGGTTTGTGTCCGCAGTACTTGCCAGCAGCGCCTCTCTTACACGACGTTGTCCGAGCTGGCGCTGGCGCTGCTGGACGGGACCGTGTTCGAGATCGTGCAAGGGCTGCTGGAGATCCAGCACCTCACCGAGAAGAACCTGTACAGCCAGCGGCGGCAGCTGCACAGCGAGCACCGCGGTACCGGGGCCACCGTGCGGGTAGTCCCGGGCCACTGGGAGCACTGGAGAATGAAACGCTGGGGCGAGGGGCACAAGGGTGGCCGTCCTGGACTACCAGGGGAGACAGGGGGGGTGGACAGCTCAGGAGAAATGGAGGTTGCACTCCAGGGAAGTGATGGGGACTCTGCGGGGGGAGACGGGCCTGGGGCATCTCTAGGGTGGGGAGGAGGTTCGGGGAGTACTGAGACGTTGTGTGGGCGGAGGGGTGACACCAGGGAGACAGATTGGGAGGGGTAGTGGGGGCTTGGG
>VWZP01010161.1:104221-122771 GCA_013396995.1 Dicaeum eximium
TGGGGGGGGGTGTGTGTGCAAAGCTGTGTCCTTTCCCAGGACTCTCACAGCCCCATTGCTGCAGGAGCACTGTATCATCTGCAGAGGATTTGGCTATTCTTGCCCTGCAGCCTCGTGAGACACCAGCTGTCTTGGCTGGCCTAGCTAGCACAGACCTAGGTTTGCCACCCCAATCTAGAGGCCTCCTCCTCTTGCTCTACCTCAAGGCAGGGGTGCAGGCTCTTGCCATCCCAGGTGTGATCTGAGAATTATGGAAGCTCAGAATCCTGCTCCAAAGGCAATGCTTTCTACAGGACTTTAATGATCCATCATTATCTGATGGGCTGAAGCCTATATAGGATAGGAAGCAAGTGATAGAAAACATGCAGAAGGCACCTGAGATCTGCCATGGTATTGTAACAAGTCAAAAGTAGACAATACTCAAAACAATCACATTTTACTGAGTACCATTGATAAGGATGAAATACCTCAAGTTTCATAATTACAATAATAGTTTCTATTCTTGTTTCTATGCTTCTTGGGAGAGCATCCCAAGGCATTCCAAAAAGATCCAGTCCCAGAGGACTTTTCTGTCACCTCTTGGTGATAGATAGAGGCAGTTTTGTAATGTAAGAAAATGGCAAGTAGCTGGTTATGTTAATCAGTGGAGTTGAAATGTGGGGGTAAGCTACTTTGGTCCACGTTAGGTAAACAAGAACTGTTTCGTGCCTCGGCCCATGGCAAGCACCATGTCAGTGCTTGCTATTGTTGGATTCTTTGGTGTTTCCACATTCCTCATTTCCTGTCAAGGTGACTAAAGCCAAGTTGGACCTCTGGTACCTGTCCTTGTTACTTCTGTCTCCGAGTAACTTAGACTTGCAGCAGTAATCTCTACTGCCTGTTTTAAATGCTTCCAGTATTTCATTAAATTGCCCAAATATGTCTCACTTCTCCTTGTCTTCCGTGCTGTGTAACTTCCTCCTACCTGCCCTCTGCCTTTCTTCTGTTTTCCTCTCCCAGGTGTTAATAGAGTCACTTTTTCCTGTCTTTATCCTCTGACAGTTCTGCTGTAGAGCATTTTGGGAACAGATTGATCATCTCTGTCACATGATATGATGACATATCTGATATGTTTATAATTGGAGCTGCCCCATGTGGTTAAAGATTTCCATGACCAGCTCCCATGAGATAGCTTGGGATTGGGCTCCCAGGACAGGTAATACAAGGTGTACTTTTTAGATGTTTGGCTTCTCAGTGGAACCCATGGCATTTAGAAAAGCTTAGCCCATCATGTAGGGTGTGTGGCCACCAGGGCTGAAGCAAAACTTGTGTGCCTCAGAATTTTCCAAGATAAGGCACTTTTTTCTAACCCAGAATTAGATGCCAACACTAAACAATGTGAGGCACTTAAATTTGGATGTTTCTTTCAAGCCCAAAGAAAGTCAGTCCTACAGCACAGTAAGTGAAGGAGGCAGTGGCACACTGAGGTGGGTGGCAGGGAGGAAAATCTGGGGAACGAGGGATTTTAATCTGTTGTATCTCCCACAAAGGGAGTGAACCCCTGGGCTGAAGGAAGTGTGAGGATAGAGCCTGCATAGGTTCATTCCTCAGCATCCTTTGGTGAAGGAGCAGTCATCACTCTGCCTTGCCTTCTGTTGGTGCTGGAGTTGTCTTGAGTTTCTTCCCATTTATTGCCATGAGATCCTGCCCTGAGTGTTTTCTCTGGAGCAGCTTTTCTGTGGTCACTTTCTAGTGGATCCAAGTTCTGCATCCTTCTTAATTGCAGGTGGTTCTGTGAAAGGTTTCTCACTATGAAACATGCTAAGTGTGGGCACTACATCCAAGAGAGGTTCCAAGAGGTAGCTCATGCCCCATGTGAGTGATACCTACTCTTTGTTAGGTCACACCTTTTGCAGAGACCCATGGATACCCTTGCTGAAGACACATCTCAGCCCTTCCTCAGACTGTTCGTGGCCAAGAGGTCTGTCACACAAATTCTGAATTTTCACCAGGAATTGTGGCAGAGTGGAAGCGTTCAGCTCCCCTCAAGGCCATTTTAATCACCAGCCACTGGTGTAGGAAATCCTGGTGTTTGTGACTTCTGCCTTGCTGTGCAGTGGGGATAGTTTCTAGCTGAACATGTGCCTGTGTTCTCTGTTACAAAGGGACAGCATTGCATGAATGAAATGTTGAAACTTGTGGCTTTTCACAGAATAAGCTGAGTTGGAAGAAACCTACAAGGGCCATCCAGCCACCCCGGCCATACACGGACCCCCAAACAATCCCACCCTGTGCATCCCTGGCAGTGCTGTCCAAATGCTCCTGGAGCTCTGGCAGCCTCGGGGCCGTGCCCATTCCCTGGGGAGTCTGGTCTAGTGCCCAGTACCCTCTGGGGGAAGAACTTTTCCCTGATATGCAACCTAACTCTCCCTGACACAACTTCAAGTCATTCCCACAGGTCCTATCACTGATCACCACAGAGAACAGATCAATGTCTGCCCCTCCTCTTCCCCTTTCAAGGAAGTTGTAATTTTAGTGAGTCTCCCCTCAGTCTCCTCTTCTCCAGCTGAACAGATCAGGTGTCCTCAGCTGCTCCTCATATGGTTTCCCCTCAAAGCCCTTCACCATGTTTGTTGCCTTCCTTTGGATGCTCTCTAATGGTTTATTTATTTCTTACTTCTTGTAGGAGAAACACAGAATCATGGAATGGTTTGGGTTGGAAGGGACTTTCAAGTTCATCCAGGCCCACATCCTGCCATGGGTGGGGACACTTCCCACAATCCCAGGTTGCTCCAAGCCCCATCCAACCTGGCCTTGGACACTTTCAGGGATGGGGCAGACACAGCTTCTCTGGGCAACCTTTGTCAGTGTGTCACCATCCTCACAGGGAAGAATTCCCTTTTAACATCTAATCTAATTCTGCCTTCTCTATTTGAAGCCATTTCCCCTTCTTGTGTCACTCAATTCCTTGTCCCAAGTCCCTCTCCAGCTCTCTTGGAAATCCTTTAGGCACTGAAAGGGGCTCTAAGGTCACACAGAGGTTTCAGCCCTTGGAGCATCTTCTTGCCGTCCTCTGGACTTGCTCTAACAGCTCCATGTCCTTCCTGTGCTGGGCCCCCAGAGCTAGAGGCAACTCTGCAGGTGAGGTCTCACCTTAGCAGAGCAGAGGGGGCAGAGTCTGCCCCCTCACTCTGCTGCCCACCCTACAAAAATGAGCCTGTCATTGTTTTTTGATGGGATTTGGTGCTCCCTGTGGCTTGCAAAGGAGGTCTGCTGTTCAGTGCAGCCTGATGAGGTTGTATCACCTCTGCACACATGGGGCTCTTCATCTGTTCTTTGCTTGTCCCCTGCAATCCTGCTCTCTGCTTCCACTCCTGATTTCCAGCATGTCTTTGTCATCCACATGCTTGCTGGGCTCCATTTCTTTGGAGGCAGCACAGAGACTTCTGCTGAAGTTTGGGCAGATGTTGGTGAGGCAGGAGTGGCCATGTCCTCCTGGTTGGAGCTATTCTGGCAAAGTCCTTTCAAAATGTTCTCAGTCTGTCAAAAATAGAGCCCAGCATTCAGATCCTTTCACAAATAAATACGATCTGTACGGGGTTTACAGCTCTAGTTCTATATTAGTGTCCAGGGAGCCATCTTGAGCTTCAGTGGCCTAAGTTATTCCTCCAAGGCCTCCTTCAGCCTCACCTGAGAGGGGCACATAGTTCTTGGGCTGAGCTCAGTCATAGCTCAGGTGGTGACTCATCAGGGAAAGTAATTTGGACACTGATTGGTTCCTCATGGTCTTTCCTGGACTCCAAATACTTGGAGAGCAGGCTGTTCCCATGACTTCCCTGCATTTCCTTGAGTGGCAGCTTTGCAGGTGGACATGTTAACACCTTGGGCTGTGCTGGTTGCCCACTGCTATCCTTGGACTCATCAGGAGAGATTCAGGGCTCTTGGGTTCCAGTAAAAATCTTAGAGATGAGAAGAAGCTGGGAAGAAGGCAGATATTTCACTTTCCATGTGAAATTTCCATGTGGCTTTTATGTTTTCCAGGCTATGGAGCAACAGATCCGAGAGGAACAGCGAATGATGGATGAGAAGATAGTTTTGGAATTGGACCAAAAAGTAATTGACCAGCAGAGCACCCTGGAGAAGGCTGGGGTGTCTGGCTTCTACATCACCACCAACCCCCAGGTTGGTGTTCAGGCACGGCAAGCGAGGTGTTTTCACAAGAGCCTGGAGTGATGGGACAAGGGGGAATGGCTTCCCACTGCCAGAGGGCAGGGTTAGGTGGGGAGAAGTTCTTCTCTGGAAAGCTGGTAATGCACAAGTTACCCAGAGCAGCTATGGCTGCCCCATCCCTGGAAGTGTCCAAAGCCAGATTGGACAGGGCTTGGAGCAACCTGGGATAATGGAAGGTGTCCCTGCCTGTGGTAGAGGATGGGAATGGATGACCTTTAAAAAATCTTTCCAACCCAAACCATTCCATGATTGTTTGACAGTGCTCTTGGGTTAGTATCTTTAATTTTTTTTCAAAATTTCACTGCAGATAAACCAGGGATAGGTGTGTCAGTCAGAATAATCCATCCTCTGCCTCCCTGCTGGTGGGTGGTGTGCGCTGGACAGACCTTGTACTCAGTTCATAACTAATGAGCAGAAGCCCAGGTACCATTTGGCAGCATTCCCAACTTCTTGCAGTATTTTTTTCCATTTTTGAGGGACAAAACACTGTGCCAACAGCCTGCAGTCCTGAGAGTCTCAAAAGCACTGTGAGTCTGAAAAACACTAAAATAATTCATTTACTGCATTTATATTCAGCTTAGCTATAAAAACTGACTTCAAGAGTGTTTATTAGGCACCTTGTTCATTCTTGCATGTGACTTGCTGGAGCTGATGATCTCAGGCTGTGAGAATTGTTCCCAGTTTCCCCAGGGAATTTGCTCTCAAAATATCTGAGGAGGCACCTGGGTTTGTCCACATTGTCCTTATGCCACTGCAGGAATGAAAAAACTCAAAATTCCCAAATCCTGTTGTAAAGCCATACAAGTTTGAAGGGAACACAGAGACAGGCTGTTCTTAACTCTGTTTTTTCAGCTGATTAAATGTCACTTTGGTAAAGACCTACTGCTGAGAAAAGACGGCTTAAATGAAGCTAAACAGGCATTTTCTAACACCCACCCACATGATTCCCAGTTGTGGAGCCTTGAACAAGCCTCTCATTTTTTCGGTGTTGCTATTTCCCAGCTGTATAATGCAGAGCGCCCTTTCTCCTGCCCTGCCCTTTATGTTGTTTTTGTAAGTAACAACCCTTATTAGGATTCCTCTTTGTTGGGTTTGTGTATGTTTGCCTTGAGGATAGGTGCCAAGCCCAACCCGGATCTTGGCTTGTGCCTGTGAGTGCCACCAAGAAATCCCTTCTGGAATCTGTTCATGCGGTTCCCATCAGCTGATATGTCTCCCCCCAGTCTGTATGAAATGCCTCCTTGTGCAGGGGATATATTTTTATAAAAACTAGATTTTTATTTCCAAAGCTCTGTGTCTGCAGGGCTGAGTCACAGACCTACACTCATGAATTATTGGCTCCACCATGTTGTCTCTGAGCTAGATGTAACTAAAGAACAAGCAGGTGGCAAAGGAGCCATGAGCTAATGTTGATGTCTCCACTAGATTGTGGTCCTAGAAAAGGGAGTTTTCCAGGAATAGGGAATTTGATGCACCAGCACAGACATGTGTTGCACCTGCCTTTGATCCCACTTAGAGGGTTCCCAAAGCAATCCCTCCTCTTCCTGCTCTTCTATACTGGGAAGAGATCAGGAGTTGGAGATGCTGTGAGGGATGTGGGGAGGGGCCTGGAGAACCTCCTTTGGGGCTTCTGCCCCTCCTCAGCCTGCAGAACTGGCCAGCCATCAGCCCCTAACATATTTATCATGGTTAAGAAGAAAGAGCCTCTCTGGATCCTTAAAGAATCCTCATTCTGAGGATTCTTAATCCGCTGCTGAGATTCCTAAGACAGCCACAGTTTGCAGCAGGTCTGGTAAGATGTCACTGCTCCATGTTTTAGAGAAACACCTGAACAAGATTAAGCATTTGGTTTTTAGCTGCCTGGTTGATTTTTTTTTTATTCCCTAAGAACAAGAAGCTCTTGAGGAGGTGGTACTTGAGGAGGCCAGTCCTTCCTGCTTCCTGCAGCAGGGAATGGGATCATCTACTTGGCAAAAACATCTTTTTCCCTTTGCAGGAGCTGACTCTACAGATGAATTTGCTGGAGCTGATTCGGAAGCTGCAGCAGAAGGAAGCTGAGTCTGAGAAGACTTTTTCCTGAAAAGGCAAATCTGTTGTTCACTTCCCAGAGTTTTTCCTGACTTCCCTCTAAACAACAGACTATCCATGCATTTGCTTTGTATTGTGTCAGGAAGAGGCTACAGGAGTAGAAGAAATTGCTGGGGCAGGCAGAGCTTAGCGCAGGGGGTGGTTGGGAGCCTGGGGATGGCTTTCAGATCCCCATGATCTCAGGATCCTCAGAGCAGCGTCAGCTGCATCTGGCTCAGCTGGGAGCTGATGAAGCATGGTCACCTGCCAGGAATGTCCTGCAGTGATGCTGAGGCCATCACTGAGCCAAGGCTGGGCTGAGCACTAAGGCAGCACACGGAGCCCTGCTGTGTGAGGGTGACCCTGTGTTTAGATGATATAAGTGGCAGGGGGAAACAATTCCAAGGATGCTTCTGTGTGTTGTTGAGGCAGAATCAACCTCTTAGGCAGACCCTTCCCAGAGTCTCCTCCAGGCTGGTACCAGCATTATCCGTATTAGTTTATCTTTATGCTGGCCAGCATTATCTGTATTAAAGGAGGATTTCAGGCCTCAGCCCAGAGTTACTGGACTGGTATTTGCAATGTTCCCACTGACTCGGAAAGCTGAGCTTTTGCTTTGTTCTTTTAAACCAGTTTCCAAATTAAGAGAAATAAAACACTCCCCTTCTGGGGCTGCAGCTTTCTGAATGCCAGTGGTTGTGTTTGTCCTGTCTTCAGTTGATGAGTGTGGGGCTTGTGGTGCATTAGATGGAAGCTGGGGAGGAACTGGAGTGTTTCTGAGATCTTTCAGGGTGTTGGAAGAACTTGTGGGTGGCCTTATGGTGGGAGGGGCTGGTGCTGGAGGAGACAAACAAAAGATCAGAGCTACAAGGACCAAGGAGACTCTTGGAAATTCAGGACTGAGGCCCCCTCCCATTTCCATCATTTGTGGGTGTTCCCTCCCCATGGGGATGATGCTGCTGTGGTTCAGCCGCTGGAGACAAGACCTGCTTTTGTCGAGTCTTCACCTCCTGGATGAAAGTCCCCATCTGGAAAGCAGGCTGGTTTGTGACCTGCACCACTGCAAGGTCCCCACAGAGCTCCTGGAACAACAGTGTTGCCACTGGACCCTCAGGTGGGAGTTCTCTGCTACATTGCTGAGCAGTGGTGAGGGGCAAGGTGGGCAACATTCCCCTCTAGAGACACCTTCATCCTCCTGGGATGACACAGGGTAGCCACTGGTGCAGACTGGGTGAAGTCAGCAACTGTGGTCAGGTTTGTGATCAGAGTGGCAAGGAAATTGCTTCCCGAGGTGATGATAGGGAAGGCAGGGTGAACAATGGGTTCTATGCTAGGAAAGGATGCCCAGGTGCTGGGGGTCAGACTGCCTCTCAGAAGCTTCACTTTCCTCTACACAAGCTCTCTGGAATGGCTGGAGCAGCAGCAGAGGCCGGGAGTGTGGCTGGAGGAGCTGGGATCCAGGTTACTGCCCATGGCTTCAGCCCCACTGCACTGCCCTGTGGGGTGAGGAATGGAGTCCCTCTTGGTCCAGAGCCCCCATGACCCAGGATTGCTGCAGTCTCTACAAGGAGAGCCAGTGCCAGGGGCTATTCTGGCACTGCCATCACAACAGTTCTCAGGCTTCCTGCTTCTGCCATCTGTTTGCAGATGGCTCTGCCAGGCAGCTGATGGGATCCAAGCTGGAATTTTCCATGCCTGTGGTCAGGTTGGGTTTCAGAAAGGCCAAGGTGGAGAGCTGCAGGGGGTTAGACACAGATAGGTGGTGGGAAAGGTTATCCTAAGGGAGCAAAGCCCCTGGGATGGCATGTGATCAGATCAGCAGGATTTCAGCAGAGGAACACTTGCTCAGCCCCTGAACCTGGACAGTACAACGTGGAGGGTACTGATATTTTTCCAAGCAAGTGTCATTGTGTCACCAGAGGGTGACACCATCCCACGGCAACGCTGTGCCCCACCCACTGCAGCTGTGGTACTGCCAGTAACACAGGACAGACCTGGTGAGAGTGACCCAAGGGGACTGGAAGTTCTGCTGGGCTTGGGCTGTCTCAGCTCCTTGGTTCAGTGACCTGTGCAGCTCCCAAACTCTCAACTGGTATCCCAAGAACATGTGTTTGGCTTCAGCCATCCACAGACCAGGAGCACAAGTGCCTGCCCAGAGCTCCATGTGTGCCAGAAGTGACATGGAGAGGGGATGCAACCCGAGGATCAAGTTCCCTGTTAAGGTGCAAGGTGACTAACATGAGAGCTGTGGCTTCATGCCAGCCCCATGTTCACCCAGGAGCTGGTGGAAGGTGAGTGATGGGTAGCAGGAAATGACAAGTCCTGTTTATTCCTTCCTTTCCCTATATTTTGGGCTGTTGAGGAGAAGAGCAAGGTCCCTTCCACATAAGGAGGTTGTTCCAATGTGGATAAAGGAATGAGTTCATGTGGGAGCCCTCAAGGGTTGCACTATGGGCTTTGAGTTGTGGGTGCAACTTGAGGGTGACATTTGGGGTGATGACTGGTGGGTTCATGAAAATGTCAGCTTAAGTGCCAAGGAGCCTTCAGAAAATTAGATGAGATATAAGAAGGGGATCAGAGAAGAAAATTAAAAACATGTTGCTGCTGTGAAGCACCTAAATGCAAATCCCTTCACCTTGACAAAGGCGCAGTAGGGATGGAACAAGCTCTGCAAAGGCCTTGGGGACACCAGGGATCTGGAACACCTTGCAGCTGAGCTAGTCTCGTTTATCTTTGAAAAAGGGCACAAGAGAGGGCAGGGTGGAGATAAAACTATGAGTGACATGGAGAGGGACTTCACTCCCTAGAAATACAGGAGCAGCAGCATTGCAGGACACTTGTAATAGGCAGATTTGGGTGGGACAGGTCACTGCTTGGGAAACTCCTGCCCCAGTGGGCTGGAGAGGCAGAAGGTTTGTGGCGGTTCAAGAGGAGGTGAAGCACATCTGGAAAATAAACATCTTTTGTCTTAGAGACGGATAGAGGTGATTCACCTTCACTGCCCTGCAGAGCCAGGCAGAAGCACCACAGGCTTTTGCTCAGGATTTGTGCTCCTGGCCAGGCAGGAGCTGGAGGGGCCTGTTCAGGAGTTCCCCCTCCCGCAGCTTTCCCCACATCTCAGATTCTTAAAGACAAACACCTGAGCACAGAGGATGTGGCTGCCCTTCAGGCAGCACCTCCAAAGCAGAGTGAGTAGAGGAAGAGGAGCAAGATCTCAGCCCTTTGCTCCGTCCAAAACTGCATCCAGTGGATGGAATTTGGGATAACTGCTCCATCACAGAATCACAGAGTAGTTTAGGTTAGAAAAGACCTTGAATTAGAAGCTGATGAGCAGGAACACCTTCCGCTACCCCAGGTTGCTCCAAGCCCCATCCAGTCTGGCCTTGGACACTTCCAGGGATCCAGGGGCAGCCACAACTGCTCTGGGAAGCCTGTGCCAGGGCCTCCCCACCCTCATAGCCAAGAATTCCTTCCCAATATCTCACATAATCCTGCCTTTTGTCCGTGGGAAGCCATTCCCCCTTGTCGCTCCAGGTCCTTGTCGCAAGTCCCTCTCCAGCTCTTTTGGAACCCCTTCAGGCATGGGAAAGGGCTCTGACGTCTTCATGGGGCCTTCTCTTCTCCAGGCTGAACACCCTCAGCTCTCCCACAGCAGCCCAGGGCTCAAGCCTTTGGAATATCTCCATGACCACCCTGTATTCCGTCTCCGTGCGGCTCCAGCCGCACACACACTCCCGGGGGGCTGCCGACCTTGGGGTCGTGGGGACCCCCCGGTATCTGCCCCTTCCAGGGGCTGGAGGTGCAGTCCCATTACCTCCAGACTCTGCTCTCCGCCCCAGGGAGACACCCGTGGGCATAGGACCGGGCCCCCGCCCGGCCCCCNGGAACGGAGCAGGTGAGGCCGGGGCCGGTGCAGGGCCCCCGGCCACCCTCGCAGGTGAGCGACAACCCCTGGCACCGGGAGCCGAGCTGGGATCGGCACTGTGGGGCGCGGCCCGGAAACGGCATCGTAGTGGGGCTGAGCAGGGGCGAAACTATCCTCTCTCCTCGCCCAGGATTAATCCGGAACCCCCACACACCCTCCTCGGTCTGGAGGTCCCCACCCTTAGCCACCCCTCGAACTCCGGGGATGCTCAGTGTCCAGTAGGCACCGAGCTCCGGATCCTCCCAGCTGTGCCTGTTGCGTTTAGAGGGAATGGGGACCCCAGTACTGCCAGCGTCTCCAGTCACGGGGACCTGCATGAGCAGGGGTGAGCGTCTCAGCCAGCACAGATTGTGCGCGTTGTCCTCATGGGCCATCATCGGCCCTGTCATTCCATCGTCTCCTAGTGGGCTTTCCACGACCTTTTGGCCTCTGAGAGGTGGACCCTGGAGCGGGGCTGCACCAGCCCTCTGAGCAGGACATGTTTATTATGTAGATGTGGGGCTTCCGGCACAGGAGGGAGGGCAACTGGGAAGGGAGAGTGTCCCCAAAGTCACCAATCACCCCATGGAGCAGCTGGGAAGCAGCACCTGAAGGTCCCTAGCTCTGTGTCCTCTCACTGTCACGGTGGTAGCTGCCAGTGTGGCTGGTCCCTGGAACAGCTTAGTTTGGTTTCTTGGTCTGGCTGGGAACTCCCATGGAAGCTGCTCTGGACTTCTGCTGCAACCTCTGCATCATGCCTGAGCTTTCCCTGGGGAAGCAGCAGGATCCTAGGCGCAGGGAGATGCTGCATGCCCCCGTGGTGGGGTCCTACCACAGCAGGGTGAAGTTCAAGCAGATGTTGGATAAGGTGGAGAGGAGATAGCAAGGAAACCTTCATCAGGGCCAGAGCAGACTGGTTTGGGCTTTAACAGGGAGATGCTGCCCTGTGAGTGCTGTGGTTTGCCTGCCACCTGGCACACTGGCACATGTCCCTGTCCTGTGCCACCCCTGGAGGAGGACACACTGTGCTGAGCTCCATGCTGGCTGAGGAGCCAGAGACACCTGGAATGTGCCCTGGTGGCTTTTCCACCCTGTCCCCGGCACCTGATACCTCACTGCCAAGGGAATGTTCACCCCTTCCTGCCCCTCTACCAGGTCTCCAGGCACGATCTCACTGCCGAGGACCCCTCACTCTGCTGAGGACAGGGCCCACTGCCTCCAGGATGGCAAGATGGCTGCCCCGCTCCACCAACCTGACTCGCTTCTGCCAGAAGCTCAACCGGGTGAAGACCCTGGAGGACGACATGATGGAGACATCCTTTAACAGATGCCTTTCCACTATCGACTTGACGCTGCTGGGCATTGGGGGCATGGTGGGCTCTGGGCTGTACGTCCTCACAGGCACTGTGGCCAAGGAGATCGCCGGCCCTGCTGTCATCGTCTCCTTCATCATCGCCGCCTTTGCCTCACTCCTGGCTGCTCTCTGCTACGCCGAGTTCGGAGCCCGCATACCCAAGACGGGCTCTGCCTACATGTTCACCTATGTGTCCGTGGGTGAAATCTGGGCTTTCCTTATTGGCTGGAACGTGCTGCTGGAGTACATGATCGGGGGGGCTGCGGTGGCCAGGGCCTGGAGTGGCTCTCTGGACTCCATCTTTAACCACAAGATCAAGAACTTCACTGAGACCCATGTGGGTGCCTGGCAGGTGCCGTTCCTGGCCCGCTATCCAGACTTCCTGGCAGCTGCAATCCTGCTGGTAGCCACCACCTTCATCTCCTTTGGGGCCAAAGTGTCCTCCTGGCTCAACCACGTTTTCTCAGCCATCAGCATGGGCGTCATCCTCTTTATCCTCATTATGGGCTTTGTCCTTGCACAGCCCAAGAACTGGAGCACCCAGGAGGGTGGCTTTGCCCCGTATGGGCTGTCGGGCATCATGGCTGGCACAGCCACTTGCTTCTATGCCTTTGTGGGCTTTGATGTCATCGCAGCCTCCAGCGAAGAGGCCAAGAACCCACAGAAGGCTGTCCCCAGGGCCATTGCTTTCTCTTTGGGGCTGGCCACTGGCGCCTACATCCTGGTGTCAGTTGTGCTGACGCTGATGGTGCCCTGGCACACACTGGACCCTGACTCGGCCCTGGCCGATGCGTTCTACAGGAGGGGCTACACCTGGGCAGGGTTTCTGGTGGCTGCTGGCTCCATCTGTGGTGAGTACAGGCAGTGGTGGGAGGGAGCTGCCTACCCCCCCTGCCTTGGGGGCTGGGAACAATCTCCAGTTTGGGTTTGGGTCTGATGGGGTCTTCCTTCCTCTACCCTTCCCTCAGCAATGAACACAGTCCTGTTGAGCAACCTCTTCTCCCTGCCACGCATCGTCTATGCCATGGCCGAGGATGGGCTCTTCTTTCAGGTCTTCTCCCGAGTGCACCCCCGCACACAGGTGCCTGTCATCGGCATTGTGGTCTTCGGGCTGCTTATGGCCCTGCTGGCCCTCATCTTTGACCTAGAGGCCCTGGTGCAGTTCCTGTCTATCGGCACACTGCTGGCCTACACCTTTGTGGCCGCCAGCATCATTGTCCTGCGCTTCCAGCAGCAGAAGGGGGATGTCCCCACACTAGCGGCCAGTGGCCGGCCCAACCCCGAGCCCCATGAGGGCCCGTCCGGGGGCGAGCTGAAGGAGTATGAGTCCTTCTCTGACAAGCTGCAGCTGGTGGACAGGGAGAAGAGCAAAGAGCAGCGGGAGCCGGGGCAGCTGAAGGCAGCTTTTGAGCCCTACCTGGAGTTCCTCAGCGACTTCTACCCAGGTGAGGTGGTCACAGTGGCTGTGGTGACCTTGATGGTGTCTGCCATCTGCCTCTGTTCCATCTTAGTGTTTGGCAACACCCACCTCAACCTGCCCACCTGGAGCTACTCCCTGCTGCTGGTCCTCTTCAGTCTGGGCTTCCTGCTGAGCCTCCTCCTCATCTGGGCACACGAGCAGCAGCACAGCACCCAGACCTTCCAGGTATGCCCAGGGCCCAGGCAGGGAATCCCTCTGCAGGGTTGAGGGGAGGTGGGAGCAGCTCTGATGGACCTGCAGGGCTCCCAGGCACAGCAGTTTATTGAAAGCACCACAACTGCTGAAGGAAGAGGAGGGAGGGGAGGAGAAAGAGGGTGTTTGTGGACACTGTGTGGGGGGTGTTGGTGCCTCTGCTGTTACTCTGTGTGGCCACTGGTCCCCAGGAGGGGATATCCCCAGCAGTTCTGTGTCCATCCCATGGGATGGGGTTCCATCCCATAGGACCCAGGGATCGCTCCTGTCCACCTTGGACTCCCTTCTCTGCATCTCTACAATTCCTCTGCTCCTCTCCTGCCTCAGCTTCTTACTTTGGGTGGCCTTCAGCTATGTGATGGAGCTCATTTTCAGCCTGCAAACCACTTTTATGCCTCTTGTGCACCCCCTCTCCTGTTTTCAGCCCACCTGGGCCCTGATGTAGTTAGTGCAGCTTCATAACACCGGTGGTGATACCACTTCCCTGCCATGCCCCTGGCTTCTCCAGTAAGGGCCACGTTGGCTCAGGATCACACCAGGAGCTTGTTTTGTCCTCATGATGATACCTGTTCCCACCCTGCCAGCCTGGCTCCCAGCTCTTGCTCCATTGTTCCTTTTTGTTAAAACAAGTTCCACTTCTAGAAATCCCAAGGTGGCAGTCCCTTTGTCCCACACATTTGCCAGTGCTGTCTTTTGTCCTTACAATTTTAAAGATGGAGAATGTGGTCCTGCAGGTCTCACCCCTGCCAGCTCCTTTTCTCTTGCAGATCCCCCTGGTACCCCTATCCCCAGCACTGAGCATCATCCTCAACATCTACCTGATGCTGAAGCTCAGTTACATGACATGGCTCCGCTTCGCCATCTGGCTTCTCTTAGGTGAGTGCTCCCATGGCTGCTCTGGGAAGGGGGAACAGGGTTTGTTTTTGCACTCTCCAGCTGCTTTGGCAGCTCCTTTACCCCACTTATGGATCTATAAAGTGTATGCTGCCCCTTTCTGCCACCAGTTCCCCTTTGGAGACGCAAGCCGAGGTCTCCCAGCATCTCCTGAGCCTGTCTGTTTCCCAGAGCGTTACAGCTTGTTCCCATTAAAAGTTCAGATCCTCCTTAAAGCCCTGGGCCAGAACCACCCCCTGCTCCTGAGGGAGGTCCCTGGGGCTCAGGAAGTCTTTCCCCTGCCAAGGGACTGAGGGTGCTCCCAGTGCTCTTAACATGCTGCAGGACACTTTTCCTCCTGCATGCAGCTCAGTTAAGCCCCTGTGGTGCTTTAGCTTTTTGCTCCGCTGGGTTGCTGGCCACATCTGTGCCACATTCCGCTGTTATGCCAGCCATGACAGTGCCAGCAGCCAGGCTGTGCTGGAGACTCTGCTGTCCCTGTCCCTGTTGCAGGCTTGCTCATCTACTTCAGCTATGGCATCTGGCACAGCAAGGAGAACCTGCGGGAGCCACGAGCCCAGCTTGTCAGTGCCCGCTACGTGGTGTTCCCAGGTGGCAGCCTGGAGGAGAGGGTGCAAGCAGTCCAGCCCAGCTCCCAACCTGCCACCGGGCTGCCGGACACCGACACCGATGATTGCAAGAGATGACACCCCTGGCAGTGGGGGCACCTGGAGATGGGAGCGTTGGAATCTCCTCCTCCAGTGAGGCCAGAGACCCACCCCTTTCCTCTTGGTCCCTCTGACAGCAGAGCCACTGGGGCTGCCCTGAGTGTGGGACTCCACTGGGAGAGGATGAGGATCCTCACCCTTCCCCCCAAGCTTCTGACAGAGTGTGGAGGGGCCGACTGCCTCCCTGCCCATCCCCTGCACTCGAGAGCCAGGTCTCAGCCCAGTGCCTGCCCTGCTCATGAGAGGCCATGTCCTTATCATTTCTCCTCGAGCACACCCTGGCACTGTGCAGCACATCTCCTGTCTGCCAGCACATCCATGCGGCTGGGGATGCAGAGGTTCCCCAGGAACCAGGACAGGCAGCCCAGTGCTGCCCATCCTGACTTTCGTCCTGAGAGCAGCCCCCCTGCCTCCTGCAGAGTCCCCTTTGGAAGGAGGCAGGGGCCAATCATGCATGCCCACAGGCACCCCTGCCATCCCTATCCCCAGGGCTGCTCTCCTCAAAGGCTGGGGCTGAGGGAGCTGAGAGGCAGCTGGAGACATGACATGGAGAAGGGATATGGCCAGAGTGGGTGTCTAGGAAGGCACCCCAGGAAAGCCAGTGGAGACTGGCATGGCAAAAGCCCAGCTGCATCTTCCCAGCTGCTGGAATTGGCTGTCTGAGGGGTGGACTAGGGGCCATGCCTGCAGGAAGATAATGCCATGGCCAGGCTCTTGTCCCAGTCCTGAGCAGAGTATGGGTGCTCAGGACCCCAGGTACATTGCCTTGTCCCTGGAGGCCCCCAGCAGCACCACCTGCCCCACTATAGGGACTCAGCCACCCATGATGCCCCTTCCAGGCTCTCTGGGGCTTGGGATAGGCTCAGTGGGTGCTTTTCAGTATAGCCCCCTCCCCAGCAATCATCTCCATGCTCCAGGGTCACCCCAGCTGCAAGGGGGTCATGGGAGGCTCCCCAGCAGCACTGCTGCAGCCACCCCTGGCTGTTTTGCCCATGAACAGCCTAGAGTGGAAGGGAAGAGAGTTTCAGCCTGTTTTGGAAGTCAGTCACGCGTGAGGCTGCCAACTTGACAGGCCTTGCAGCATGGACACCCTGCTCCATCCTCATCCTCTGCATGCTGCGAGGAGCAGGGGACTGTGGGCAAGCTGTTCCATTACTTCTTGTTGGCCAGTCCCTAGGGGGCCCTAGAGAGGCTGTGGGGACCCTCAGTAGGATATGCTGGCTCCGGTGAACCCCTCTGACTGCCAGCACTGCTCTGTGTCCCACCTCGTCCCTGTGCTGCCACCACCGGAGCTGTGGCTCCACTTGGCACCTCTGTGTCGTGACTTGTGAGCAACGGGCTGATTTAGTCCTCCTCATAAACACTGTTTCTGCAATGGCTCTAGTTGGTTGTGATCTCTGTGTCCCCAAGACTCAAGGTGGGAAGCACTCCCCAGTCAATGCTTGGGAAAGCCCCCCCAGAAAGTGGGGAGAGGGATGGCCATACTGCCCACTGCCACCCTGCTGCCACCAAGGTTCCAGTCACGAGGACAAGTTCCAGCCAGACCCATAGAAACCAGGACCCCACCGGGCTGGGGTAGGCTGAGACTTGAGCCTTACAGTACACAAATATCCTGATATTGACCCAGATAGGACTGAACCCCACTGTCAGCAGTGAGGACAGTGCTGAGTCAGCTCCAGGGCAGGGTCACTAAAGCTGCCCAAGGTTATGAGCCAAAGGATGTGAGAACTAATTGTGCAACTAATGGGAATTTAATTATAACCCACAGTTACCCCCATCTCCACACTGCTGTTTTCTAAGGAAATGTCCTTCCTGAGATAACAGTCCTTCTTCATTAAAAAGCAAGTGTTCAATAGGCACCCAGGGAGGCACAGGCTGAACCCATTTGGTTCAGCTTTCTAATCTTGGTAATAAAGCCATTGTCAGCAGGACAAAGGCAAGTAAGAAGATCCACAGAGACACCGGAGGAGAAGGGAGCCCAGTGCAGAGCTGGGGAAGGGCAGAAAAGTCCTCATAGAAAGGGATGGGCTGAGGGTAGCTTTTATGTTCCCCTGTGGAGGAAAGTCAATGGTAGTCACATCTCTCAGCTCTCCTAGCAGGGGTCTCAATCAGCCTTTAAAACTGCAAAAGGCCAAGGAGTTATTGAATGAACCTTGTAAACACTGATATTTTTTCTATTTAAAATATCTTTAATTTCTAAAAATGCACAGAAATCCCTGTTAGGCTGTTGCACACAAAGTACAGGGTCCTCCCCAGCAGAGCAGGGGGTGCCAAGGATGTACCCAGTAGGGTATTAAAGGATTGGAGTGTAATTCTCTGGAGCCTGGAAGGCCAGTGGGGCCTCTTGAGCACACTTGTGGTTGTTTTTTTTTTTTAATAGGATTACAGCATTGCTTGGTTCATGTGTCATGCACTATCCTACAGCGGTAACATGCTCTGCATAGAACATGTATTAATTGATTTTTAATTCACTACACATTAATGTACACAGAAGAAAAGGAGGATGGCAGCAGCATCCATTGGCACCCAGACAGCCCTTCTACAGGAATTTGTTCTTGAAAATTGTTTCAGCAGAGGAAAAAAAAAAAGCAAACTAAACAGCATCAGCAGGGCTTTAAGATGGCAGCCTGTAATTTTAATAGAAAGCACTGGCTCCCCCATCCATACCCTTGATTCCAAACAGAGGTAAAATGAAGCCATTCCCACGCGCAGCTCCCAGAATCCTGTTTCATGGAGCTCCAGGAGCAGCTGCTTGCTGCTTCCCTGTGGCTGACCATACACCTGTTTTCCAGAGCAGTATCCTTCTCCAAATTAGCTTAAAAATGTAAATAAAGTCCTCTTTTTTCTGGGAGCCATGGCAATGATGTAATCAGGCTTCAGGAAATCAGTCTATTTCCAGAGCTGCAGGGAGGCACGTGGGTCAGCACTGGAGTGCCCAGTGCTGGGGCTCCGGGAACTGGGAAGGGCTTTATGGGCCATGGGGCAGGAGCAGCTCTGGCACACATGCTCTGGGCTGGGTTAAGAGGGTTAATGTGAGTCCTGGATGATAATCCCCACAGACAGCATGGGAGTGGACAGGCAGCAGCCAGGACTGGCTGAGCCTCTCCAGTGATGCTGCTGGACTGGGAGGACTGAGAGAGTAACTGGCAGGGCAGTGTTGGGTTGTTGTGCCCAGGCAGGACAGTTCCCATAAGGCAGGTGCAGCAGGACAAGGAGAAATGCAAATCCAGAGGGGAATAACATGGGATTTGTATTAGAGAGAAAATTGGTGTTGGGGCTGCCCCCACCCCCTTTAAATGGCAGTGAGTAACCAAGCCTTTAGTGGACTTTAGCTCCAGGTGAAACTCAGGGATGCTCCAGGGATGGACACAAGGACTGAGCCAGGGTGATTTTGGAAGCTTCAGGGCACAGGATTGCTGCTGCAGCCCATGCAGCCCCGGGGATGGGACCAGTGGGAACTGCAGAGATCTCTGGGCTGGGGGAACTCTTACAGAAATCACTGGGCTGTGGAACCCATGGGGATTGCTGGCCTCTTGCTTGGGAAAGCACAGGAGAGCAGGAGTCGCAGGTGCGCAGTTTAATAACTGGAATAAGCAGCTGCTTGCATAGCTGAGCCCTGTCCATGCTGGAGGGAGAAAAAAGGAAGCCCCAAGCACTGGAAGGGGATGGTAGGTTGCACCCAGGAGAGAGCAGCTCTACGTCCTAATTAAATCACTTCCCAGCCTCATGTTCCTAAATTTTCC
>VWZP01010161.1:122798-165381 GCA_013396995.1 Dicaeum eximium
CTCCCCACTCTCCACCCCCTGCCCCCGCCCCCCCTCCCCCGGCTCTGAAAGCAGCACAGATGAGCTGCAGGGCTCGGGAGGCTGGCTGTAAGTAATCCTCTCATTATCCTGTCATGCTCCCCTCCTCCTACTGCAGACAGCCCGAGAATGAGGTAAGCATCACGCAGCGTTCCAGGATGCCAGCCGTGGTGTATCTGCTCCTACCGTCAGCCAGGGAATGACAGAGCATTAAAACATGGCACAGAGCAAGGTGCTTTTGTTGTCCCCTTGTCCCTGCACGATGTGCTGGCGGTCAGGCAGACAGATCCCCTGGTCATTCCAGGAGTGTTTGTGCTGTGTTTCAGCAGTCCCTGCAGCCACAGCTCTTCCCTGTCTCAGCACCTGCCAAGGAGCTGTTTAAGCAAGGGCACAAACGGCGTGGCTCCCCTCTGCTCCTGTGCCAGAGGTTTCATTCCAACACCAGATGCATCTACTGAATCTGCTTTAGGGGCAAGGGAGGAAACAGCCATTTCCCCACGTGTAACACACCACAGAGACACTAAATTGCGGCTACTGGCTTCGATGATCTTAGGAGTTTTTTCCAAGGTTACAGATTCTATAAAAGGAGACTAATCTTCCCCACATGCACAGGAGGCATGGAATGAAGCAGTGGACTGAAACTGGCACGAGGGAGATTTAGGCAGGAGACCAGAAACGTTTCCTGAGGCAATGACAGCTTGGCTTGAGGTTGTGAAACGTCTGTCAGATGCTGGAAGGAAGGAGCTGCAGCGAGTGGCTCCTCTAGAGCCAGGATGGCTGTTTTCTCATTATCCTACACCTCTCCTGCTAGGCTGGAAGCATTCTAGGGCAGCCAGTCCTTGCTGGGACAAGAGCCAATGCACCTCTGTGCATGGCAGCATGCTTGATATCCTAAAGGAGATGAAAGTGCTCAAGAAAAATACTTGGAAAACATAAAACCCCCTTTTCTGTGGGGGCGGGGAGCAGCTGGAGCCACGCTGGAGGCTCCACTGCCCAGCCCTGCCTCCAAAGTTAGTAGCTGCTACAGCTAGAACTTTGGGATCACTTCTGTAACTTACACCAGAGAAGTTCCACATGGAATCAGACAGTGAGCTTCCAGAAACAGGCAGCTGGAGCAGTCTCAGAGCGCTGCAGCAAAACAAGCTGGCAGATCTTTCCAGAAGATGACAGGGGACAAGGACAGTCAAGGCTTCTAAAAGCCACTGAGCAAAGTGAGAGCTACTCAAGAATTCTGGAAAAATACCATTAGTGGTAATCAATGTGGATTTTTGTAACCTCTGTGCTCTGACTGGGACAAGACCTGGAAAGAGGCAGCAAGTGCTGGTGTGCTGCCAGTGTAAGACCTTCATGAGGCATGCAACTGCTATCTGACACTTCTGCAATGAAAACAAAAAGGAACAATATGGAATTGACACATGGACAGAAAAAAGAAAGGCTCAGTACTAGAACCATTAAATCCCTGGTGAACAGGGATTCAACAAGTCTTCTGGTGAGTTATTCCAAGATTGGTTTCCAACACAGAGAGAACACAACCGAGTTTAAGGGCAGAGGAACAGTGATTCCAGCTGGGGAGATCAACAGATAAATCAGGAATAACTGGTATTTCACTATAAGAGAACTATAGATCTCAGAGTTAGTCCCTACATGTTAATTCCTCACAACCTTTGGCAGCAGCTGCCAAAGCACAGCAAATCCCTCCAACTTCCCACGCAAACCTCCAGGCCAGCTCCAGCTGCTTGCTCCCTTTTCTCCCAGCAGCCCTCCGAGAAGGCAAATACTACCTGGGCACAGGGCAGGCTTGTGCTCTGTGTCCCTCAGCCACCTCATCAAACGCACAGGACAATGAGATGCTCAAGGTCCCTATCCCAGTGACATTGCCTGGTGTAACACTGCTGGCTCACCTGGTATGTTTAGCTTCCCAAATAGTTTGTTGATAGGTTTATTGAGCCTAAAACCACACAGCTCTGACTCTAGGGACAAATAAATCCATGTGTGTCAAAACACAGGCAAGTGGATCTTCTCCAGCTGGTGAATAAGGACAGACTTGGAGTGTATTGTTTCATAGGATTTTAATTTGCATCTCTTCTTTGGAGAACACAGGAAGGGCTTCGGGCAAAGGACATAACAGAAGCAATAAATGGTAAAAAATATTTTAAAATAAAAGTACTTAGACTGATTTAAACCAAGCCCCATAAAGCTTCTGTGTTCAATACACGAAGTTTTCATCTGGAGACTGAGGGAGTGTCAGGATGGTTCTGATGTTTTTAGAGACAACTCAAATGTAAAGACTGCAGCCCATATTTACAACATGCAAGTGGTTTGAACAGACAGTCCTGAGACCAAAGCACGGGCTTGATTTATTAGACACCTACTGTAAAATGATTTGCACATTTGTAGGACAAACCCCACAGGTAAATAATAGAATTATTTTCAAATAAAGAAGATAAACTTTATAGAATCACAGAATAATTTAGGTTGGAAAAAAACCCCTCTAAGACCATTAACCCAGCACTGCCAACTCAGCACTAACCACCAATATGTGGTCCCTTTCAGCCTCAGAGGCTAGAAGAACTGGTTTTTATTTTGGTGAATAAAATTTTAGTAGACTAAAACCAGTATCTGTATTGATTTATCAATCAGAAATTAAACATTTCAAAACATTTATTATAGTAATTTTGAATCTAAAAAGGGAAAAACTAGAAACAGAGAAATGAAAACATCTGTGATATGTCCATAGATACTGGATGATTTTTCTCTCTTAATTCCAAGGTCTGTGTGATCCCAGGTCATAGATGACTCTTGGACAGGCACAGGCACAAGGCCAACAGCACATCAGCTTCATGTGAACTCTCACAGTTTAAGCACAGGAGTGAAAACAATTCCCTGCTCCAAGCCTTTGGCCAAGGCAGCTGCCCTTGGCTATGGAAATGGTTCCAGCTGATTCTAAGTTTAATCCAATGTTTTCTGCTATAGCCATTCAAAAAATCTCCCCTAAGAAAAAGTACATGAAACCAAATTGTTTAAGAGTTAAAAGGAAGCTTGTTCACATACTTCCCTGCAACTGTCTGTATTACCTCTAGGTAATTAAAAGTACATCTTTTTCTACCTCATTTATCACAAGCCCAATGCAGAAGCTGCCAGACAGTGAAGCATCTATGTTCTTCGACCTCAAGTTACCAAGACAGCAAAGAGGGATTGAAAACACAACCACCATTACAAAGCCAGAGGCTGGGGCTCACAGTGCAGCTGTGACTGCCCTGCTAGTTCTCCAGCTGGTGGAGCCTGAAAGCCAACACCGAGCAGCCAGGGAGCTCCCACAACCTCCTGGTCCTGGAACCCCTCCCAAAGCCGCTGAAAATCAGAATAGGTTTGCTCAGCAAGTGTTCTGTGAGTTTCCAGTGGGGCAGGAAAAAAATGAGGGTTTCAACTAGGACAAAGGAAAAGGAAACCGTGTCTATGCCTGAAGACAAGACAGCTAAGGAGAACTATTGGACTTAAAAGGAACAGGAGGTGAGGAGGACAGGGGTGGTGACAAGCAGTGACTGAAGCCTTCAAAGGTAAACACGAGATAAAAAACCTGCACAGAACTTGGAACGAACAAAGTGGATGGCTGGGGTGTTCCTGGTGGCCAGAAATGGTGAAGATTAAGATTGTTTTCTCTCCTGTGAGCCAAAGAAGCCCACTGAAGACATGAAGGATGTTCAAGGAGGAGGATATAGTAGGTGAGATGTGTGAGGACTGAGGATTGCAAAGCAGTGGATGGAGTGGATGTTGAATTTTGCATGAAAGACACCAGCCGGGGAGAACATGGATCTGGCACACAGCATGGGTTGTGGCATGGCAGAGAAAAAATCACTATCTCCTTTCTGAGTGTGTACCCATCAAAGCAGTGCTGGAAGCAGAGGGATTTGGAACACAGCTGCAGGGTGAGACCATGAGTAGGGAGATCTGTGAATCTTCATCCTGGAGATACACATGGCTGGGGATGCCCAAGGACAGTTGTGTCAGCAATGAATGAGAGAGATGGGGACTAGTGAGATGGTCAATGAATCCAAATTTATTGTGAACCACAAACACTTGTATACTCTTTCAGGAAGGCTAGTAATGTTTTGCTACAATGATTGGGTTAAACATTACATACACAAACTTATACGCTTTAAACATCTCTTGCTTGCAGAAGTCTAATTAAGTTTCCTTTTCCCAGTAAACCTGTCTGATTGAATTTTCTTACAATCTTGATTTAATTCTCGAAGTTCTGTTTGCTCCTGCCAAGGCATCCTGTTATCAAATCTCTTATGCTAACACGTCCAAAGTACTCTCTGTTTTGTGTATCCCAATACAGCTGTAGATGGAGAAGGTGAAGCCTGTGCCAGGAAGGTACAAAAAGAAACCTAAAGGTTGGAAGGTTAGGGATGAATGATGATGTCACAAGAAACGTGTGCACAGGTGGAGAGTCTAGAGGAAAGGATGGGGGCTTGAGCCCTGCACAAGTAAGCCTGGTGACACCAGTGCAGATGAAGGCCCAGGGAGCAGTAACTGGGTGGCATCACAGGGGTGCTGTGAACCCAGGGATGTGCATTTAAAAAACAGCTGCTTAAAGTCAGAAGCCAAAAGAAAAGAGCAGTAACAAGACTGAGACCAACAAGAAAAAAAATATCCAAAGTCACCAGCAAAGGGAGTCCCCAAACACAGGCTGACATGGGTGTACATAAGTACAAGATTCCCCTTCAAAAATAATTTCAAGCTTTGCCAGGAAAGCAAACGCTGGATACAGTTGAAGATATTTCATTATGTTTTTAAAAATTTCTCTTTCCATTAAAATTATGAAAAATACTTCTGCTGTCACTATTCACGATGCAGAGGAAAAGGTTGTGGCCCACTGTGCCTGACACTGTACCTCCCTAGACATCACTTCTGCCTGCAGCCTGTGACTGCACCTGGAGTGAGTGCCCCTTTAGTTTACTCACAGGTGCTCTGAATCCTGAATTCAACATTTAAGCCAGTATTGCCCCAAGTATCCCCCTTTCTGTCAGTGGCAATCCTAATTTCAAAAATATTTACAGTTAAACAGAAGCATGGTCATGACCTTGTGGCTATACAAGAGATACTACAAAATCAAATTATTTTCTCCATCCACGGATATCAGAGACAGGAAAATTAACTGGAAGGGACCTCAAAGAACTATTCCAGACAAAATAAACTTTAAAAGATTTATCATCAAAAATGAATGGGAAAGACTGTACTCTTTTATGGTCCAAACTTCACATTTCTAAGATGCTGTGCCCGCTGAAAGCAGCTTCAGGTGGGACTACCTAACATGAATGTACAGAAGGTTTATAATTTTTTCCTAAAAATATTAATTTTAAAATATTTATTTAAAACATGTTTATAATTTCTTCCTAAAAATAATAATTTAAAAATGTGGAGTACTCCAGGGAAGATGACACAAAGGAAAAACTCTCAGGCAAAGGGGCAAGAGGTGTACTGACCCATTTACACATCCCATCCTCTCACCTGCATCTAGGGAAGGAGATGATTCTGGTTCCTGAGCATTTCAAAGCAGTCTGCTGGTAAATCCCCTCTTCTGGCCAACACTATATCTCATGTGGTGAACCCTAGGCTCTGGTAGGTCCCCGAACCTCCAGCAGGGCAGGTGGAATGGGTCCTTGATGTATCCTTGATGTAAAACTGGTTGCTCCAACATCTAGAGGAACGACATCATTTTCATTAGTGGGAAAGATGAATTGCCCATCCCTTGGTCGGGAACTGGTCTGTACTGGTTTAGCACAGGCTGGGAGAGCTGGGGGTGCTCACCTGGAGAGGAAAAGGCTGCAGGGAGAGCTCAGAGCCCCTTCCAGGGCCTAAAGGGGCTCCAGGAGAGCTGGAGAGAGACTTGGAACAAGGGATGGAGGGACAGGACACAGGGAATGGCTTCTCACTGCCAGAGGGCAGGGATGGATGGGATATTGGGAACAAATCTTTCCCTGTGAGGGTGATGATGCCCAGATACAGGGTGCCCACAGAAGCTGTGACTGCCCCCGGATCCCTGGAAGTGTCCAAGGCCAGATGGGAGGGGGCTTGGAGCAGCCTGGGACACTGGAAGGTGTCCCTGCCATGGCAGGGGTGGAGTGGAAGGGCTTTAAGATCTTTTCCAACCCAAACCATTCTGGGATTCTCATTGTGGGGAGGGACTGCGGCTGGAGGCGGCGGAGGCTCGCTCGGCCGTCCACCAAGCCCCGCAGCCGCTGTGAGCTGCACCCACCCCGGTGTCGGAGCTGGGCCCAACCCGGCCCGAGTCCCCCTGTCCCCGCCCGCTGCCGCCGTGGCAACGGGGAGGGGCGGGGAGGGCGTGCCGGGGCTGCAGTGATCGTGCCGCCGGCGGCGGGGTGCCTTTCCGTTCCCTGGCCGCCTTTCCTTCCTGGTGCCGCTATCCTCCCCGTGCTCCCCTTTGCCCTTAGTGCCGCTACCCCCTGTGCCCGCCTTTCCCCCCGGTGCCGCCATGCCGCGTCCACCCTGCGGGTCCCCGCTCGACTACAAGACTGCCAAGTTCTCGCTGACGCGGAACCGGCGGGTGGGGCTGCTGCACCGGCTGCTGCAGCTGAGCGCGCTTGGCTACCTGCTGGGGTAGGCACCCTGCCCTCAGGGTGGCCAGTCCCTGCTGGGGTAGAGACCCTGCCCTCGGGTTGGCCGGTCCTTGCTGAGGTAGGGACATCCCCCCAGCCCTCGAGCCCGGCCAGGGGTCCCTCAGAGCTCCCCGCACCTCCGCAGGTGGGTGCTGCTGCTGCGGAAGGGATACCAGGAGCGCGACGCAGCCCCGCGTGTCGCCGTGGTCACGAAGGTGAAGGGGGCGGCGGTCGCCGAGGCCGCGGGCCGGCGGCTCTGGGACGCTGCGGATCTCACCTGGCCCCAGCAGGTACGGCTGGGTCCCGGGCGGGGGCAGGGAGGTCACACATAAGGTCAGTCATCTTGGCAAGGGGCTGGTCTCCCAAAGCCCTGGCAAGACCGTTAGTGCCTGTTCCGCCCATGGTGTCACAGGGCGTCCCCTTGGACCCATCCTGGTGTCAGCCCCCCGTTGACAGTGCCTTCGTGCTTCCCAGGGAGAAAATGTGCTTTTCCTGGTGACCCATTTCATTGCCACAATCCAGCAAGCTCAAGGCACCTGCCCTGAGGTGAGTGAATGGACCTACCCCAGGCCGGCCTCACAGGGATGGGGTGGAGCCGGTAGTTCTGCTGCTCAGTGCAACCCAGTAGAAGACCAGATAAAAGGGAAAAATGGATTTATATTCCCATGAAACCAAATTCCCCTCATTCGCACTGCTTCATAGTGCTTCCCAGCACATCTGCACTTGGTCTGTCATACCTTCATGATCCAAGATGTGTATCCATATGCTCTACCAGAACTGTTTGTGGCCAAGATGAGGGACGTGAGGCCTCTCCAGCCCTGAACACTTTGTGTGGTGGCACTGTATGACCATTCCAGGCTTTCTGCTGCCCTTGAACAAGGGAATGCTTTGACATACACTCCATGGATATCTGTCTCATGTTTCTTTGATAACTCCCTGCTGCAGGACTAGTGTCCATCTTAGTGTCCTACTTTTAGGAGGAACAGAGCACAAGGTCTAGATGGTTTGCCAGCCAGCCAACACTTAAGGGTATATGTTGTCTGGGAGAAATCTTCCATTAAGGCTGGAGTAAGGCCAGCTCCTCTGCTGAGCTCTCCCAGGCTGAACGCAGCTCAGCAGATGGGAGCAAATGTCCTTTAAGCTGAACCACTGCTGGCACTTTGTACCTAAGGTAAGCACCAACTGTCCTAATGGTCCTTTCAGGTCCTGCTATGGCCAAATGCTGCAGAAAAGGAGAAACACCAGGTTTGGGTTGGGGAAAATGGCTCCAATGATCCATCTTTAAAATGCTGAGAACTCCTGAAGTCCCAACATGGAGGAAGACAAGTGCTATAGGGCATTTCAGGGTTCTCACAGGCAGCCACAGGCACTTCTAGATGCTGCATTTGCAGTGTGCAAGCCAAGGACACACAGAGCTGAGGATTTAATTTTATTCCAAAGCTGGGGTGTGTGTGGGTGCCTGTCCCAGCCTACACCCCATGCTGGTCTCCAGGAGTTCAGTTCTTGGCATTGGGGCTGTAGATGACATTCATATTTGGAAAGCTTTGAATATTTAGCAGTGGTAGCTTTTGGCTTTGCAGGGAGTTTGAGCTGTCTTAATATTCTTGACAACCAGAGTATTTGGTGCTGGCAGATGAGTGTGTCTATGGCCAGAGGCAGCACTGAACACGAGCTGAGCTGTTACAGCAGCTCTTAATGCACGCACTTACGTCTTTGCATCCTTTTATCCCTTTATGTTCCAGTGTTTGTGTTCCTTTTCAGACCAAGTTCCCTCCTTCACATGCCTTCTCTTTCTTCCTAAATAACCCATTCCCTAAGCACCTTGTGCAATCCCCAGATGTTCTGCATCCCATAATGACTCCAGACGCCTAGGCAGACCCACCCAGCCCAAAGATGCTGCTCCTCTCAGATAATGTTGGTGGGTTTTACACCTGAATGAGTGGCTGAGGCTGTCCTGGGACAGCCCAGGGAAGGCCTGAACAGACCTCCACTTCTGACTCCATAACTAAGAATTCCCCTCCTGCATTTGGGCCTCTGTGCCTCCCAGAGCTTGGAGAGGTGGGTTTCTGATGAGCTGGTGACTCCTGTCATGGCTTGGGGTAGCTGGGGGAGGCGGTGTTTCCCCAACTTCAGTCATCTCTCTGTGTTTGAATAAGAGGTTTTTACTGCTCCTGACAATCAGGTAGGTCTGAAGTAAGGGTGAAGCTTTCTCTGTCTCTTGTGAAACTTGTGTTATGCTGGATGTAGGGTCTACTAAGCTCTCCCGCAGGGAATTCATCACAGTACTTTACAAGGTGCTTAATGGGCTCAGTCATATAGTGCCCTTCTGAATCCCTCTGTGCTGGTTCCCAGTTCCATCTGAAAGGTCTGAGGTAGCTCCTGAGGCTTCCTCTGCCACTGAGCTGCAGGACACAAGAGCTCTGGAGGGGAAGGATTGTCCCTTGGACATGCCTTTCTTCTGACTGACTAGGCGCTGGTGAACGCTTGTCTCTAACCAGAGGCTGGTGTATGCTTGGTTGGAGAAGCAGAAGCAGCAGTGCAACAATGGAGGGGAGTGACAGCATGGCCTCAAGTAGCTGCACAGCCCAGTGACAGCACTTTTCTCTGTCCCTCCCAGAGCCCCTCTGTCCTTGACGGGATGTGCACAGAAGATGCAGATTGTCCCATGGGAAACCCCGTGGTTCATGGCAATGGTACTTGGTGTTTTGCTAAAGAAACAAAAAATGGTTTGGGTTAAAAAGGAACTTAAAGCTCATCCTGTTCCACCCCCTGCCATGAGCAGGGACCTTCCACTGTCCCAGGGTGCTCTAAGCCCCCTCCAACCTGGCCTTGGACACTTCCAGGGATCCAGGGGCAGCCACAGCTTCTCTGGGCACCCTGTGCCAGGGCCTGTCCACCCTCACAGGGAATAATTCCTTCCCAATATCCCATCTGTCCCTGCCTCTGCCACTGGGAAGCCATTCCCTGTGTCCTGTCCCTCCAGGCCCTTGTCCTAAGTCTCTCTCCAGCTCTTCTGGAGCCCCTTTAGGCCCTGCAAGGGGCTCTAAGGTCTCTCCAAAGTATTCTCCAGGTGATCAACCCCCAGCTCTCTCAGCCTGTCTTATATTGTCTTGTTTCTAGGGATAAAAACTGGAAAATGTTTGATGTTCAATGCCACCCATTCCACCTGTGAGATCTATGGCTGGTGCCCTGTGGAGAATGGCACCCTGCCCAGGTAATCACACATGAGGAGACAACAGATACTGGAAGCTTTGGCTCCTTCCCTCTGTGTTACTGGGAGTCTGACCACACTTGCCCAAGGGGCAGCCAGGCTCAGGGAGACATCTGACATTGACCTTTTGGTCAGTTAAACTCAGAGGACATCACCCAACAGCATTTCTTGCACCTGTCCATTGTAGCCAAAATCCTGGGGTTGCAGGAGGGACTGCAGAGCTTGGGAAATGGGGCCTTGGCCATTTTGCAAGACTTGACTTTGTTTGTCATTTTCTAGGAAACCTCTTCTGGCTGAGGCGGAGAATTTCACTCTTTTTATAAAAAATACTGTCCACTTCACCAAATTTAACTTCTCCAAGTAAGTACAGTACTTCCCAGCTGGGCTGAGCATTCAGCCTGGTCCAGCCTTGGCGCTGAGCCTGTCATGGGGCTGAGGAGGTAAAGCACTCGTGGAGGCAGTGGCACCCAGGGCAGGTGGTGCTAGGGCAGGACAGGTGTTGAGGTGAATACAGGTCACTTCAGCTGTGCTGGGTGTGCAGCTCTGAGAGTAGTGGGATGGGGACACCTCTGGGAGAGGGACTGGTGTCCATCTGCCCATGGAGAGCCAGACAAGGCCAGCCATTCCGAAGCTCTCATTTGGAAGTGAAACTAATATTTTTGTCTTTTAGTCCTTGCAAAGTGGTTTCACAGAAGGCAAGTAATGGGCTGTGCTGGCCCCACAGCCCCAGGCAAACTGACTCTGCTGCCTTACCATGGCATGAACTGTCCCTGCTGTTACCCCTAGCAGTGACCAGAGCTGGGAGCTGGGAAGAAACAAAGGAGCTCAAAGAGGTGGAAGGGAAGGCTATGGCACATGCTATGGAGGATAACTTCATGTGAGATTCCTCTGGGCTGGTTTTTCTCCACCCTCTTCCATCTGAGGCTTTAGGCAAGGCATTGACTGTCCCCCCACCGATGCGGGAGCACTGGTGGGCCCAATCCAATGAACGGGTCCCCTTTGCAGTCCCACAGCCAGGCTCCGTGACCTCCCACACCCCTGCCTCCCCTATCTCCTGTCTCAGGTGCAACACTTTACAAACCACTGACTCCAGCTATTTCAAGAGCTGCACATATGATCCAATCTTCAACCCTTCCTGCCCTGTGTTCCGTGTCCGTGACATGGTGGAGGCAGCTGGAGAGAACTTTGGAGACCTCGCACTGCTGGTACTTGTGTTTAATATATCTATGGAAGACGACTCAAAATTCCTCAAGGATTGTGAGCAAAAAGCAGATAACTGACCTGAAATGCTAACAGAATATGTGATCTGGGAATGTCTGAACAGTTAATGGCTTGGCCAATCTGATTCCATGCTTCTTCTGGAATAAAATGTGTTTTGCAGGGGGGAAGCATCAGAGTTCTTATTGAGTGGAATTGCGACCTGGACCACTCCGCTACCCAATGCCAACCACAGTATTCCTTCAGCCTGCAGGACACAAGTTACAATTTCAGGTAAGGATGCTGGGACAGTGGCCACATAGGCCTGTGGGATCAGCACATGGCATTTGTTTGAGATTTCAGTTCTGATGGATGCTCTGAAAGGAGCAACAGGGACAGGAATTTTGCCTTGGTCAGTTCACAGATGACACTGAGCTGTGTGGGAGTGTGGATCAGCTGGAGAGCAGGAAGCTCTGCAGAGGGAACTGGACAGATGGGATCCATGGGCTGAGGCCAGTGGTGGGAGGTTCAACAAGGTCAAGTGCAAGGTTCTGTCTTGGCATCAGAACAATGCCATGGAATGCCCCAGGCTGGGGCAGAGTGACTGGAAAGCAGCAGGCAGAAAAGGACCTGAAGGTGAACATGAACCCAGGTGCACCCAGGTGAGCAAGAAGGTCAAGGGCACCGGATCTGTGCCAGCCCTGATGTGGCAGCACAGGGGACAGTGCCTGTCCCCTGGGCTGGCACTGCTAGGGCACCTGCAGTGCTGGCAGCTCTGGGACCCTCATGACAAGAGAGACCTGGAGGGGCTGGAGCGTGTCCAGGGAAGGGAACGGAGCTGGGAAGGGGCTGGAGCCCCAGGAGAGGCTGAGGGAGCTGGTAAAGGGGCTCAGCCTGGAGAAAAGGAGGCTCAGGGGGGACCCTGTGGCTCTGCACAGCTCCCTGACAGGAGGGGGCAGCCAGAGGGGGTTGGGCTCTGCTCCCAGACAAGGAGGAGCCTTATTGGAGGGAATGGCCTGAAGTTGCACTAAGGGAGTGTTTAGATTGCATGTTAGAAAAAATCTTTTCACTGAAAGGTTTGTCCTGCTGTGGTGCAGCTGCCCAGGGCAGTGGTGGAGTCCCCATCCCTGGGAGGACTTAAAAGCTGTGTAGATGTGGCACCTGGAGACGTGGGTTAGTGCTGGGTTAATTGTTTGGACTTAATGATCTTAGAGACTTTTTCCAATGATTCAGTGATTCCAAGGCATCAGGGAATAGTAACTCAGGGCAGGGCCTGTCAGTATGGGGATGCTGTGGCAGTTCCCACACTTTGTAGCTCTGTTGTGTTTGGAGCTGAGCAGAGCATTACCTGCCTGGGGGCAGGGACCTGTGACTGTCCCCACCTGAGCTGGGCATACTGAGAGTTGCGTGCTCCCAGTGACCCAGACCGGGTGCTGAGAGGATGCTGATGCCCCAGTGTTGGTGCCAGTGAGTCATCGCTGCACATGCATACCCAGTTCCAGCCTGGAGGACACCTAGGAACCCACAGACCCAGCAGTCCATTGGCGCTGACACCCCCTTCCCTCCCTGCCTGTATTAAGGTGCCTTCCTGAGCCATGCATGCCATGTCTCCCACAGAACTGCCTCCTACTACTGGGGCTCGCAGCGGCAGCTCTACCGGAATCTGCTGAAGCTGTATGGGATCCGCTTTGACATCTCCGTGCATGGGCAGGTACCGTGAGCTCCTCACCCCCAGGGCTGACTCCTCACACCTCTGCTCCCACTCTACCTTGGTTTCTGCTACCGTCACTTCTCCCCACCTGGGTGAGCTCTTCACCTCTTTTCAGAGTTTTCTAAGCAGAGCAGGAGAAAATGGTCTCTCCCATGTGAACAAAAACCTTTTGGTAATGCCTGAGGAGGGAGATCTCTATCTCTGAGGGTCTGACATGGGGGCTGTGAAGTGTTCAGTAGGCAAGGTGAGCTGGTCTGGGCTTGTGGATGTCTCTCTCTCTGAGGGTGTTATGGTGGGAGCACCCTGAGAGAGATCAACCTGAACTCTACTGAACCTGGACAATTAATCCCTTCTTGATTAGAAGTACCCTCAGGAGGAAAAGGTGTGGTGTGATCAAGGCTGGACATGCCCCAGCCATGTGCACCGAGAGCCCAGAAATGCCCTGTGTCCTGGACTCATCCCCAGCAGTGTGGGCAGGAGGGAAAGGGGGATTCTGCTTCTTTGCCCTGCTAAAGTGCAAAGGTACAGTGCTGCCTTCAGCTCTGGTGTCCCCAACACCAGAAGGATTTGGAGCTGCTAGAGTGAGCCCAGAGGAGGCTACGGAGATGCTCTAAGGGCTGCAGCCCCTCTGCTCTGGAGCCAGGCTGGGAGAGCTGGGGGTGCTCACCTGGAGAAGACTCCAGGGGACCTCAGAGCCCCTTCCAGGGCCTAAAGGGGCTCCAGGAGAGCTGGAGAGAGACTTGGAACAAGGGATGGAGGGACAGGACACAGAGAATGGCTTCCCAGTGCCAGAGGGCAGGGATAGATGGGATATTAGGAAGAAATCTTTCCCTGTGAGGGTGATGATGCCCAGGCACAGGTTGCCCACAGAAGCTGTGACTGCCCCATCCCTGAAGTGTCCAAAGCCAGGATGGACAGGGCTTGGAACACCTGGGATAGTGGAAGGTGTCCCTGCCCATGGCAGAGGGTGGAATGAAATGAGCTTTAAGGTCTCTTCCAAAGCAAACTATTCCATATTTCCATGATTGTTGATGCTACTCTGTGCAGCATCACTCACAAACTCAGTGCTTAGCTTTCCAAAGAGGGAGCTTGTGCTGAGAGCACTTCCCACACTGAGAGATGTCCAGAGCTGGTCTTTCATGCTCAGCAGTGCCCTTTGTACCTGAAGAAGGTGAATCACACAGTGCAGGACAGGTTATATGACTTCTAGGCTGAGAGAGCAGGTCCAGAAGCTGTCTAGCAGGAGACGACAGCCGGTAGAGAAACCACCAGACTCACTTGTGAAGAGAGGGACACATCACATCAGGGTTGTGTTGCTGGGATGTGGTTCCATGGGTAGCAACTGCAGTAAGAGGGAGCTTCCTGCTGTGTCTACAGGAGCAGGTGATCACAGTAACCTCTGCTGCTTCCAGGTCATCAGGCACCTCAGTCCCTTCTTTGACAGCCAAAGGGGGTTGGGGTCAGCACAACAGCAGTTCCTACAAATGGGCATGGAAAATATCCCTGGATCCTTCCAGCACCTCCTGACTTGGAGCATGCTACCCTGCAAGGCTCAGCCCGCAACCTTCTCACCCCTCTGAGAGCTCTTCACCCTTTCTCTTACCCCTGCACTGTTTCTCACCAGGCTGGGAAGTTCAGTATTGTTCCTACTGCCGTGAGCTTCGGCACCAGCATCGCCTTCTTTGGTGCCGTGAGTACTCCAGATACACTGTTTTCCTTCTATCCGTGGCTTGGGATTTGCCACTTCTCAGTTGTTTCCTTGCCTGCCTGAGCACAAGGCTTCCTAAGTGGCCTCCAGCACAGAGGGGAGATGGTCTGGCAGGGTGTCAGCTCAGGGCTCCTTGTGACCATTAGTAATGACACCACTGGACTGGGATCCTGAATGCTGTCAAGATCACATCTCACGGAGGTTAGGTTTTTGTGTGGATCCTGGGACAGAGCATCACTGGGATGCAGAGCAGCTCCTCTCTGCTTCTCCTCTGACTCTGAAGGGATGCAGTGTCTGTCACTATGGTGGGGCAGTCCCTTGTAGAGCCTTTCTGTGGCTCTTCCCTTGCAGCAGAGTAACGGGGAGGTCCCCCACCTGTCCCCCTTTCCTCCCTGATATGCTCATCCCAGTCCATATGTGACTGTGAGGGTGCTGGAACAGCCCTCCCTGTCCATCCATTGCAGCCTGGGGATCCTGCCTGACCTCCTGTGCAGCTCCTGGGACCGGGTTGGGTCAGAGAGGAGCCAGTGGAGCTGGGTGGAGGCAGGACTAGCTCACTGCCCCAGCAAATGCCCACAGCTGGCTGCAGGGCTCAGTGGGAACCAGGATAGAAGGCCAGACAGTGCTGTGGGAAGTTTCTCATCTTCAATGTTTGTCTGTCTCCAGGCTACGCTGGTCTGTGACCTGGTTCTGCTCTACCTGGATGCAAAGGCTGACCTTTATTGGAAGGGGAAGTTTGAGGAGGTAAGGATAGTGAATCCAAAATTATTCACTTCAAAACCATGTGGGAGAGAGGAGGTTTTGAAGTGAATCATTTTGGATTTAATGATTTTCTGCTCTTTGGTTAAAACTCAGTTCCCAGGGAAAAACCTGGTGGAGCAGCTCTTAGTCTCAAACTTTTGTGCTTGGTTGCCAGTCTGAACTGGGAGAGGGTTCCAGCTGGTGCTGGGAGTCAGGGAAAGTTGCACCATGACCTCAGCTACTGTCAAAACATCTTATCGATGGTCGCCATGGGGACCTTACCTGGAAAACTGACTCGGCTCTATGCTTTTCATCCTCTTCTAAAGTTGGGACTCCATGCAGAGAGAGTCTAGCTCTTCAGGGTACATCCTGTTCTGTGGCTCATTGACAGGTTTTTGTGCCAAGCATGATTCCGTTGTTGGAATTCACTGCCCTGGTGAATCAGGGAGTCACAAGGAAGCCCCTACTGACCAGGAGAGCTGGCATCCCTGCCTCAGGTCATTTCCAGCTTTGTCTGGCCAAGTCTTTGGAGCCTCTGAGGACTGAGATCCCCCATCTCTGGTGAACTTTCCCAAAGCTGCACCATCCTATGGTGGGGGAAGAAACTTTCCTAATGCCTGATCTCAAATCCAGAGTGGGGTGGCGGTCCTGGACAGTGAATCTGTTGCATGGAACCGAGTAGCTGAGGGCCACTTGGGCTACCTCCATGCCAGCTGGATACTGATGTCCTTGTTCATTTTGCAGGCAAGACCCCCTAAAGGTAAGCCTGAGGCCACGGCTTAGGGACATCAGGAATGCTCCACCAGAAACGCCCTGCCCTCCAGAGCCACCTGCAGGTAGATATGATGGGGACACGCTGCAGCCCCGATGGAGATGGGCCAGTCCTGGCCCAGGTGGGCACTGCTGGAGTTAGGGTCCTACTTCCCTGGAAAAGCACTGGCAGCAGCAGCAGTTCTTGGCTCCTGGAGCACAAAGCCATCCCAGGGGCAGCTCCCAGCACTGACAGCTGGTGCTGGAGCAGAGCTGCCCCAGAACCAGAGTGTGCTGCAGACCAGCTGGTCCTGCTTGGCACAAGAGGCTTAAAGCATTTTGCATTTCTCCATATTCCAATAACCATGGGCCTTGATGTCCCTTGAGAAACAGGGATGCAATGGAATAAAGCTGTTCTGGAAGCGGGAGGAGGTTTTGCTCTGTCTCTAGCCCTGGAGGGACTGTAAGGTTGTGGAGTGCTGCTCTTGCACCTTGTGGCACCCTGCATGCTTCCAGCTGCGATGGCTTCATGTGGGCAGCTCAGGGAGGGTTTAGGAGCCAAGTTTAAAGTTCTAGCCCTGGGCTGGTACTTCCTAGGGGTGTGCAGTGGCTCCTGCACCCTGACTCCTGCCTCCTGCCAGGGCTGATGCTGAGCAAGGACAGGCACAGCCCTGGGATGAGCTGAAACGTTTCAGAGGTGCTGACCCATCACTCCCACTTTTTGCAGGCTGTGTTAGCTGGTGCAAGGCAGGGATCAGCTGGGCTGTGCCTGGGTGGTGCTCTGGGGGCTCCACAAAGCTCAGAAACTGTGTCTGTGGGTTCGAGCACTGTTTAATGCTCCTTGCCAGGACCAGCTGTGTAGGGTGGAGGGGTCCTGCAGCATCACCCCATCTCGGCTGCCTGTCCCCCTCTGCCTCCCAGCTCTAGCCGGCCCCTCCCACCCTCCTGGAACTGCCGCAGGTAGAACTGTGCTGCCAGCTCCTTGGTCATGGTCCTCAGTGCCAGGAAGGCAGCCACAATCTCGAGGAGGAGGAAGGCCAGGAACAAGCTGTGCGTGGGCACCTCCAGCGGCAGGTGGATGACCTGGCTGTCCATCAGCAGGAAGAGCAGGAGGGGCAGCTGGATCAGGAAGGAGAGGAGCAGGAACCCAGCCAGCTCAGGCACCTGCAGGATCAGAACCTGCTGAGATAGGGCAAGGAGGCAGTGGTGGGCTGGGGGGACCCTCTATGCCCCTGGAGCTTCCTGCATCAGCCTCTGCTTGCCTTGGCACTCAGGGACCACGGATGTCGCTGCCCCATGGAGCTGTGGTCAGATGCTGTAAAACCCCCCCAAGTGCTGAAGGATTACACAGGAGAGATAGAGCAGGAGAGCAAATGAGTCCCCTTCATTCCCTCTCTCCAGGTCATGCCTGCAACCACTATTCTCTTCTGGGACAGCTCCAGGTAGAACTCCAGAAGAAGGACCATGATGGGCATTTGGGTCCTAAATGAGGGGACATCCAGCTCCCCCAGCTGGGCTGATCCTCACTGAGCAGAGGGGGCTTTGTGGCCAGGGCAGGCAGTGCTTACCTTCTCCTGGAGGTTCCCCAGGTAGCCCAGGTAGAGGCGGGAGCCCTCAGCCAGCGAGAGGATGAGGAAGGCTGTGACCAGCAGGAACTGATAGTGCCAAGGCAGCAGGTGGTACTGTAATGGGGGCACAGCCTTGTCCAAGTCCAGCTGTCTATGTCCAGTTTCCCTTTCCCTATGCACCATTCCCTGCTCTCCTTGCCCAGTGCCCTCCTCCCCATACCCAGCTCTCCATGCTCTGCCAGCTCTCTCACCATGCTGGTGCCCAGCTCTGCCTACTCTTCCCCCCCATTTTAACCATTCCTGCCTGGAAAGTTCATGATTTCCATCTCTAGCAGACAGAAATGAGCAATCTTTTCTCATGGGGGTCAGGGCATTTGGGGGATCCATTAATTCTGAAGAGGCTCCTCTGTCCCCTGCCCACTTTGTCCCCCACCCAAGCCCAGGGAGACTAGGCAGGAGCATCTCCCCCCATCCCTACATGCCCCATGGGATGGTACCTTCAGGTGTAGCATAATCCCCTCAACCAGGCACCAGACTGGGAAGTAGTAGACGTTGAAGTAGAGCATCACCTGGAGGGGCAGGCTGGACAGCACCTTGTGAGCTAGGCAGGACAGGCAGGGATGGGCAGGCTGCTCACCAGCCCCAGGGTCCCCCTGCCCAGAGGGATCCCCCTCACAGCTTGCGGAGGGGAGCAACAGACCCAGGGTCCCACAAGCAGCTGATTGCAGCAAATGTTTTTATTTTTGCTCCCCTCCTTGATGGGTGGCTTCAGGGACCATTTGAATGCTGCTGCCTTAGAGGCACCCAGGTGCTTTGGTGATGTGCTGAGCAGGGTCACTGTGATGGACAGCCCCTGTTCCCAAGCCCCCTCTGCAGAGCCCTTCTGCCCATACCTGGCTGGTAGGTGTGGGCAGTGCCGCTATCCCACGTCTTGTTGTTGATGAAGAGGGAGCCACTGAAGGCCACCAAACCCCGGCGCAGGCTGGGGGGCAGCAGGGTAGGTGCAGCCATGGACAGCAGCTGAGCCCTGCTCACCCCAGCCCGGCTCAGCTGGGATTAGCCAGGAGGGAATCAATGAGATGACAGGCCAGGCTAATACGCAGGGCCACACAGCCATTGGCTCCCTGGGGACAGGGTTGCTGAGCTGGAAGGGGGATCTGGGGAAGGAGAATTCCCACCTTGGAACACTAAGCCCACGCAGGAATCACAAGGTGGAGCTGCAAGGAAATCACAAGTCACAGAGAATCTCCCCTCAACAGCATCTTTAGGTGGTGACAGCAGGTTGTACCTTTCACCATGACTTGCAGCAACTGCACCCTCTCCCAGCTGGGTTCTTATCAACACAAATATTGCTCAAAGACCCCTGACAGATGAGCATGCCTCATGAGAGGATGGTGCTCTTCACCTGAAATGCTTCTTCAAGGCATCCAGGTTCATGGAGCATTTACCCATCACTGTGACTTCCCCAAGCCTAATCCAGGCTCACAGGTGTGGGGGAGGGCAGTGGGGGATGATGTGTTAGGGGGTGGTTGAGCCAGAGGTGAATGGCAGGGAAAGGTTCTTCAGGAGCTTCAAGTTTAAAATCACAGAATTATTAAGGTGGGAAAAGCCCTCTAAGTTCGTTAGATCAAATCATTAGCCCAGCATTGCCAGGACCACCACTAAACCATGTCTCTGAGTGCTACATCTACACATTTTTGGAACACTTCCAGGGATGGGGACTCCACCATTGCCCTGAAAAGCCTGTGTAAGAGCTTGACAAACCTTTCCGCGAAGAAATATTCCCTAATCTCCAACCTGAACCTCCCCTGGCCCAGCCTGAGGCCGTTCCCTCTCCTCCTGTCCCTGTTCCCTGGCACCAGAGCCCGACCGCCCCCCCGGCTGTCCCCTCCTGTCAGGGAGTTGTGCAGAGCCACAAGGTCCCCCCTGAGCCTCCTCTTCTCCAGGTTGAGCCCCTTTGCAGCCCCTTCCCCAGCACTGTTGCCTTCTCTGGACACACTCTATAAGTGTCAGTCAGTTTTACCCAACAGATCTGGTCTCACCTCATGATCTTCAGCCTCCAACTCACCCCATAAGGTGCATCAGAGAAGCTGCCTCAAATAGTGGGAGCAAGTGCTATAGATGAGGTCTTTAAGGGCCAGAAACTGTCAAGGAGCACAAGAAACCAAAGAAGGAGACTGTGGTTCCTCTCAGTTCTTCTGTAGAAAGAACAGAGATAACTTTCCCAGGCTGGGAAACTTAGAGGAAAGAATTATAAACTATATTATTATCTCTCTTTGCACCTGTTATTTACAATAGTTCACTGTTCACTATTCACAATAGTTTACTCCTTCAGAGTGTTCACCAATCATGTGTAGGGTGTTTTTCTCTACCTAGCGAGTTGGGTGATAAAAGGCTCACTGGATTTCTACTGAGGGGGCTCTTCTTAAAATAAAGCTGCTTCTCTCGCCTTCTGGACTGTGGAGTCTCATTCAGTTCCTGGCAAGACAGTGATAAATGGCTTCCTCCTCATACAACAAATGGTGACCCCTCTACAACAGGAGACGATTATTTTCCTGGATAAAGCTAAAATGAAATTGCAGAGCTCACTGCCATATGCTGCCAAAACCAAACTATCTAGGGCTGAAAGTATGGTTAAACCAACACCTGAGTGGCTGAAGTTGTAGGATCAAAGAATGGTTTGGGTTGGAAGAGACCTCAAAGCTCATCTCATCCCACCCCCTGCCATGGGCACAGGCACTTTCCACTATCTCAAGGTGCTCCAAGCGCTGTCCATCCTGGCCCTGGACACTTCCAGGGATCCAGGGGCAGCCACAGCTTCTCTGGGCACCCTGTGCCAGGGCCTCACCACCCTCACAGGGAAGAATTTCTTCACTATACCCCACCTTCTTCCCAATATCCCGACCTGCCCTTGTCCTAAGTTCTTCTCCAGCTCTCTTGGAGTCCCTTTAGCCCTGGAAGGGGCTTTGAGGTCTCCCTGGAGCCTTCTCTTCTCCAGGTGAACATTCCCAGCTCTCCTGGCCTAGCTCCAGAGCAGAGGGGCTCCAATCTTCAGAGGATCTCCAGACTCGCTCCAGCGGCATGTGCTTCCTGTGCTGGGACCCTAGAACTGGATGCAGTTCTCCAGGTGGGGTCTCACCTGCATGGGGCAGCAGCAAAGCCCCAGCTATCCCTCAAGTCCTGCCAGGACACAGGTGAGACATGGGCAGGGTGATAGGCATGGCTCAGAATCTGAGGAGCTGAGGAGAGCTCAGGATCTGGGGACATCAAGTCTGCATGGGCAGACAAGGTGAGCAACCAAGATTATACCAGGGCAGTCTGGTGAAGGTAACTGAGATGGGGCAGTGGAGCTGGGGGTCACTGCCTGTGCCCCAGCTGGGCTCTCATTCCTCATGGGAACAGGCAGTTTCTTAAGAAGAGATGGGAACTTTCTATCCTGGCATGAGAGGTTGCCAGGAAAGGCAACCTGGAAAGGTGACAGAGAACACAACCCAGCCTTGCCCAGTTCCAGGACAAACCTGCCACTGGGAAGCATTTGCCAAGGCACTGGATAAGGGATCCCAAGTTCCACACTACCCCACACCTGTGCAGAGGAGCAATACCCATTTGAGCCAGCCCTGCCCATGACCTGGCACATGGGCCAAGGAAAGCTACGGTGGTGTCTGGGATTTCTTGTGTCATAGGTGGTATTACCAGCCCTGTTTGAAACAAGTCCTCTGTAAAAAGCAGGGAATGGGACTTGTTACCCCCACTGCAGCTGTAGACTGAGACAGAAGGTCCTTCCTCAGCCCCTGAATGGTCTTCAGCCCTGTGAACATGGGGGTGATGCCCATTTTATGCTGCTCATGCAGAATACTGGATGAGACCCCATCAGAGGCAAAGGAGGTCAAAAAGCGTCTTCCTGAAAAACAAAGCACTCTGCCAGTGCATCCCCAGTGTAGCAAAGTTGTGCTGGGCGAGCTGCCAGTCTCACCCAGCATGGAGAATATGACAGAGAGCTTGGGGAAAACACACAGCTCCAGGGAATGCCACCCTGTGGTGCCCAAGTCCCCTGGCACTCCAGCTGGGTCCCCTGGAAAGCTGCCAAAGCCAAGTCCAACTATCCCACCAGCAGGACACGGGGTACAAAGCCAGATCTTTGTGGGTAGTGGGCAGAGCTGAGGCAGTACCTGGGCAGCTGCCTCCACCTGGGCACTCTGGAAGAGCCCTGCCTGGGGCACTGGGAGCTGACCAGCCCCAGCCACCCCTGCCTTCAGAGGAGGACCTGTGAACAGGAACACTGACATTTGTCTTTTGGAACCTGAGATGAGACTTGCAAGTTCCCATCGCTTTGTGTATCCAGCAGACACGCAAAGGTCCCTGTTCATCACTGTGTGCTGGAGTATGCACATCCTGCTACAATCCCTCCTGGTCATTCCATCTGGGAAAAGCTTTGCAGTAAAACCAGGAGAGACCAGCCAGAGATGTAATAGACACTGGTGCATTTCTACCCAGCTGAGATCTGAAAGACTGGAAATACAGGTGAGCTGGATATAGGTGAGAAGTCTCCAGAGAAGAGGTTCTTGAACAACCTGGCCAACATGCAGAGGTGACCCAAGGTCTTGGAAAGAATCAGAAATTATCCAGGCCCCAAGAATAGTATTGCTTTAATTCACAGGGGGCGAATCAAATTTAAAATATAAATCCTCTTGTTTGGGACTCAGGATAAAACACTGTCTGCTGGGAAAGGAGTTGCCCCCAGAACAAAGCACTGGAGTCTCTCCAAGAGGGACCCTAAACCCCGACTCTGCTGGGCTGATGGACACCTGGCTGTGGCTGGCCAGGCCCACTCCTGAGCTGACATGGCTCTTCTTCAGCATGGGGCAGGAAACAGGACAGCAGAGCACTACCATGATGGGATGGGAAATGCAGCCTTGTCACTATGCCGAACAAGTGCCAGAGAATGGACAGCCGGAAAGGCTCCCCCAGCTAGTTTTCCTTGAATAATACCTCAGCAACAGCACTGATCCCATGACAGCATTAAGGATAGATATCCTAAGGCTGGCTGGAAGGGTGGCCACCCAGCCCAGGGCTGCAGCTGAGCCATCACAGCTCTCAGGTACCCCTGCTACGCACCCCGGGAATGGGCCAAGAGCTGCCAGTGCCCCAGCCCAAACTGAGCCCTGGGAGACAGGAAACACACCCCAGCCCCTTGGCTGCTCCCAGACAGGAGATGCTGGGATGGGAACCGATGAGCTCCAGAGCCCTCAACATGGACAGGGACCCACCTCTGCTGGTGGGGCTGCACAGGAGCAGCCTGGACAACACAAGCACCAGCTGCACAGAGATCACCCAGTATAACCCCATCTCCTGGCCTGCCCAGATGCCCCCTGGGATGGGTGAACACAGGGAGAGCTGCAGCCATGCAGGAAGGGAGCGGATGTCAGGCTCCGCAGGGATACACATTGGAGCTCTGCTGGGAGCAAAGAGAATTTGGGAAGGAGCATCATGCATGAAAGCACAGGAGCAACCAAAGGCACTCGTGCTGCTTAGGGGAGTGAGAGACATGCACGGGACAGACTTGCCTGGGGACTCTCTTCAGCCCAGTGGCAGCATCCGGAGCCATATGGCACCCATACCCACTGCCAGTGCGAAACCCCATACTCTCTGTGGGCTGCTTTTCCAGCATTCCACAGCAATTGCAACAGCAGAGCTCCAGCCCAGCAGGCACAGGGGCAGAGGAGTTGTGTGAGATCCTCCTGGGAAGGTCAGTGCACAATGCCAGGTTCATCCAGGTCTCAAAGGGAAATGGCTGAGCCAAGGGGTTCCCACCGGGCCATAGAGCTCCTCAGGTCTCCCCATGGCGAGTGCAGCATCAGGAGAGCTCAGCCATCCGCAGCATTAGGAGCCTTTCCCTGTTAGCCAGGACATGTCTCCAGTTCTAAAAGAGAGAAAAACCACAGCACTGTGAGGGGTTTCTCAACATGTGCAGGCAAATACTCTTGGTGTGCCTCAGTGCTAGTCCAGTACTTGGTGTCCATCCCAGGAAACAGCTCCCTCCTCTGCCCTCACTCACCTGTCACTAAACTGTCCAAAAAGTCACCTGCAGATCCTCAATTCTCTGTAAAACTGAGCTCAAACATTTTATTTATTCATACTTAAAAGCAGCCCTTCAGCTGAAAATCAATGGAAAGCCACCAAACCCCCAGCCAAGCAAGGTCCCAGCCAACAGGATCTGTGCCTGATATGGCCCTTGGCAGCCCCAGCCCTCCACCCAGCACTGTCCCCCATGTGAAGGGGATGCAAAACAAGGACATCCCCCATGTAACCAGTGTCCCCACAGGGGAATTAGGGATATGGCCCAGTCAGGGGGGCAGCTGTCCCTCCTGCCAGCCCCTCACATCCAGCACACTCAAGACCCCAAACCGAACGTACTTGCCATGACGGACAAACAGCCTAAAGTTGTGAAAGCAGTAGGAGACAAAGAGAGAAAAGAGTTCCATGTTTAATCTGGTTTCCTCCAGCCTGCAAGCCACACCACAGAGCTAGCAGCTCCTCCCCACCCCTGGGATGCTGACAAGATACCACCTCCCTCCCAGCCACAAAGTGGAACACCAGCAACCATTTCCTGATATACTGGGGTGATGGCATAAGAAATTCTTCTCTTTGAGGGTGGTGAGATGCTGGCACAGGCTGCCCAGAGAATCTCTGGCTGCCCCATCCCTGGAAGTGTCCAAGACCAGGTTGGATGGGGCTTGGAGCAATCTGGGATAGTGGAGGGGAAGGGGGCAGGGCGTGGAACTGGATGGGCTTTAAGGTCCCTTCCAACCCAAACTATTCGGTCATTTTATGAACCCTGTCTCAGCTGGGGGTGCCCATGACATGCTTCCCATCCCAGGGGTGCCCAGGGAGTCTGAGCCTGGGGGCTGGGAGTGCTCCTCTCCCTGGGCTTTGAAAATATCTGGTTTTATTCCAGATGTGGAAACACCTCTGGGACAGGGACCCACATTCCCTCAGCAGCTCTGATTCCCACTCTAAAGGCTTCTTCCCAGCTGTTATCACCCCCCTGGCATTTGCCTTCCAGCACCCACCCTCAGCACAAAGCTATGCTCTTTCCTCTGTGTGGTCTTAAAAACAAAGTGAAGGGAGAAAAATGTCCTTTGCCTATGAGCTCCGCTCCAAGGAATCAGAGCCTGAGACACCACAGGCCAGCATCCTGGCACCACCAGCTCTTTGGGTTGGGCTGTGCATTGGGTGTTATGTACAGGCTACACACCCAGTCCCTCTCTGCAAGTCTCCTTGACTGACTTGGTGCTCAGGTGCACCCCAGCATCAGGCATTGCTTCCCTGATGACATGCCAGTGCTCAAAGGCAGAGAGTATCCCTGTTCCATCGGGTCTGTGCAAGGATTTGGGTCCTAGTGTTTAAGACAAACCCCATGTGTCAGGGATGCCAGACCCGGAGGCAGGTGGGAGGCAGCACGGGGGATGGAGGAAGCAGAACAGGAGGAGAGATGCAAGAGAGATATGGAGACAGATCAGTGTGAAAAGTTCAGCTCTGCCCAGCACCCCACGGCTGTGCTTAGCCGCTGCCCAGGCACTGCCACTTCCCACTGCCTGTCTACTCACTCTACATCACGCTTCCGGATGGTCCTGCCAGCAGCCAGGACCTCAGCCACCTTGGAGACGATTGGGTCATAGTTCATGCTGGCCACAGCCACCACCTCGTCACTCCTAGGGCCAGGCAGAGCAGAGCAGTTAGGGCAGCCTGGATGGCCATAGCCTAACCCAAAACCCACCAAGATGGAGAGAAGAGGGAGGCAAAGAGGAGCACCCACTCCAGAGCCAGACTTGATCCCAAGGTATGAGCACCACAGGGACTGTGCTAGTGCCTGGAACAAGGATCAGAGTGGCACAGCAGGCCCCGCTGGTCCCACCAATGTTCACAATGATGTGGTGAGCATCATTAGGCTGCCTGGGTGATGGAGACAGCTCTGGAACCCTGGCATCTGTGGGAAAACACTACCAATGGTAGATCTGATAATGGATAAAAACCTGGACACCACGAAGAATGCCCAGCTGTGATCCCTACACTGCTGCCCTGTGCTGAGGGAGTGGAGAGGTAGGTGGTCAGGATTTCCCTGTGGAACAGTCATTTGGGATGCTCCACATCCCCTTCCTGATCCCCACCTCCGAACAGGCAGAGTGCCCCACTCTGAGCTGCTCCACAGGCACTGGAACAGCTGGGGTGTCCAACCCCTGGGTCCTATAGCCCTAGCAAGGAAGTCCCCGTGTATATGGAATGTCCAGGCTCACTGACTGTTCCCCTAGCAGGATCCCAATGCAGCCTCAAAGGTTGAGTGGAAAACAAATGAAGCAGAAGGAAGAGGATGTAAAACTGCTGGAGGAGCTTTGGCTAAAGGTCACAGGCAAATAAGAAAGGCGCTTCTCATTTGGGGTTTGCCGAGGTTGATCCAAGCGTAAACCTTCGAAGCCTGATTCATGAAGAGATAATTGAATGCACAATGTGAGATCAGGGAAGATGTGTGGGTAAGATTTTAAACTCTGGTGATATTGTTGAATAAACTGAAAAGTAGAAGCACACACTAAACCGAGATCTGCTCTTAAATCCACTGCCAAAGAGCTCTGGGATCAACAGAGCAAAGAGCAACTGGGGTGGGGAGGGATGTGTGCCTAATTCCTAGGACAAGGAGAGCAAAAGCCATGTTTCAGAGGACACTTCAGCCCTGTGCAGCCATGGAAGTTAAAGCCATCTCTCACATCTGTCTACAAAGCCATGAGGCAGCTCCATCGCAGACTGCTTCAAAAAACTCCAATTCCTAAGATAAACTCATGGCAAATAAAGAAGAGCAGTTTCCTGAGCAGAGCCAGTTCCCAGCTGGGAAACACCAAGTGGTTGGAGAGACCTATCCATCAAAACCAGGGGGAGATGTCCTGTTCCAAGCAATGAATAACCAAGGTGTGCAAGGGAACCAGAAGATGTACTCCCACCAGCTGCCCACTGGCTCAGCCTCAAACCCAGACAGTGCCAAAGAGGCCAGCCAGGAAGGTGGATGCAGCCCAAACATTTCTGTCAGCAGGACATGGGGTAGCTGCTCCTTTTGCAAAATAGTTCATGGGATGCTGGTGAGTTGAAGCATCCTGCATTAGCAGTGGCTTTTTAACACTTTGTCAGACAGATGGGGAAGCCAAGAGGAATCCCACTTTTTCAAAAGGTCTTCAAAGGCAACGGGAATTCCCATCCTGAACCTGGTATTTGGAGCAATCAGAAGTATTTGTGAAGACTGAGGGAAGAGGGAAGCACAGGGGATGTGTCTACATGGTCTTCCCTTCCTTTGCAGCGTTCAATGTAACGGAGGTAGGGAACTATGAGTAAGACAGCTACAGCAATTCCCTGGTCTCCAAGATAGGGGCATGAGGACATCAGTCTGTTGTCAAGGCAGTGTCCCACAGAGACATCTGCAGAGTGCTGTCCCCGACACCTCCCAGCACAGGGCCTTTTATTGACCTCTACACGGCTCTGACAAAACTGCTTTCTTCTTCAAACTCTGGGGCAAAAGAAGCATTATTGTGAAAGCCAATGCTGAGGACGGGCTGTAGGAGTGGGAACCACCAGTGGTTCTTGCAACAACTAAGGAGGACCAGGAGGAAAAGAGTCCAAACCGCAGGGTGGGCACAGCAGAAGGAAGCAAGAGAAAATGGTCAGTTTGGGACTGTCCTCATTCCAAAAGCATTAGCACCAACTAGAAGAACCACCGCCAAAAAAGAAAGAGAAAGAAATGCTCCAGCAGTTTCTCACAGACAGGAAGCCAAGCAGCAGGGGACACACTGGCTGACCCCTGCCAGCCAGTGCTTCCCAGTACCTCCGGCTCTCAGCACAGAATGCCATCCTGGTACCCACATGCCATGTCCAGGAGACCCTCCTGGGTGGCAGGACAACACAGCACTCAGCAGGGACCTCCAGATCTGCTCGCCAAGCCCAGGTCCCCTGGCAGCTCCTGTCCCTTGCAGCCACCATGGCACATGGAGCATGGGGCCCTGGCAGGGAGCAGGGATTATGCCACCTTGCTCAGGATGTTCCCTTTGAACAGCCTCCTCAGATGTTTAATTAAAGCAACTTGACATTTCTTTTCAAATTAGGGTTGGAATAAAGAGATAAAAGGCTCTCATAAGGAAAGGCTGCAGGAGGGGAACATCCCCACATCTAACCCACATCTAAGCTCTATTCTGGAGCAACACAGGCAAGTGGGCCACCCTTGGGAGGGAGAAGGCATGGAGTACATTGGAGATGGGACAGAGGGGCAGTGAGATTATGTGTGCAGAGCCAGAGCTGGCTCCTGTCCTGAGCTCCCTCCTGGTCCCTGCCTGGATGCTGCTGCTAAGTGGTTTAACAGCTGAGCTGGGCAGCCCTTTGCTTCCCTGGTTTCCCTCTCCTTATCCTTAATACCAGAAAGCACTTGGAGAAACCCCTCTGGTTCCAGATGAGGATGTTCTGTGGCCACTGGTTTCAGACTGAGATCAAAGGCAACACAAGAACAAACAGCAGCAAATAGTTTTGGGATAAATTCATGGTGCACTGAATTTCCAGTCTAAACAGCCAGCATGGCTCCAGAACAGCTGAGGTAACACATCCCAGCTGCCAACACATCTCAAGAATGCATTCCCAGGTAGGCTCCCAACCTGGGGGAGAGCTGGGTTTCACTACAGATGTAACAAAGCTCCTGAGCTCTTTCAAACCTTCAAAGCTTCTGATAGACAGAAGAGTTTTTTGAGCTCAATTTGTCAAACCAGAAGCAGGAACAGTGATGCTTGAGCACTTTGTCCAGCACTGGTCACAAATCATTAACATGGTGATGAGATGGGAAGGAAATATTTGATAGGAGTTGCCAGTAGAAGCCATCATCTGCTCACAGTGATTATGAGGGCAAAGGGCAGAGACACGAGGTCCAAAGACCAGTTTAACTTGTACAATCAGAACATCATTTCTCCAGGGCCTTGTATAAGTGTTCCACAAACTCAGTGTGCAGAGGTGAACAAAACCAGCTGATAGCTCTGGCAGAACTATTTTCCAGCCTAGCAGAGTAATCTCAGATGAGATTGTAGGAACATGGACAAGATAACACTTACTTGGTATAAAATGCCACAAACTTCAGTTCATCTAAATCTCCCTGAATGACAACATCATCAAATCCTTCCCCATGGCCTGGAAAGCAAAGAAGAAGTGAATTCAGCAGCAATTCCTCCAGATCCAGCTCCTAAGACAGGGTGTTTCATTCCAGCAATACATGGATAATGTCTGCAGTGACCAAGAGACCAGCACCAGGAGATGCAGGTACCAAAAACCACAGAATTACAGGAGAGTTTTGGGTTGGAAGAGGCCTTGAAAAGCATCTTGTTCCCACCTTCTACCGTGGGCAGGGACACCTTCCACTATCCCAGGTTGCTCCAAGCTCTGTCCAACCTGGTCTCAAACACTTCCAGGGATGGGGCAGCCACAACTGCTCTGTGCAACCTGTGCCAGAGCTTCATCACCCTCATAGGGAAGAAATTCTCCCCAATATCTAATTTAAGTGAATCCTCCATCCTGTTTAGAGGAGTACACTTCATGGTGGATGGATTTCAGAGGAGACACTGAACCTGCCTCGGAAGCCAGGCAGGGAAGCAGCCCTGTGGCAGAGATCAGTGGGGAGGGTTCACAGTGAAGGAGGTGACCCTGGCTTCTTTATCCAGGATACCCCCACCAGCACAAACTCTCAGCAGCCCCAGGGAGCCCCTTACCCGCATATCGGATGCTCTTCCCAAACATAGCTGTCCACAGGTATGGGACAGTGCTGATCTCCGTGCCGTGGGCCAGCATGTTCAGCGCGGCAATGCGGCCTGCAAGAGAGCACAAGGATGGGGGAATTGCCACTCCAGGGCAAGCTCCATGCTCTGCTCTCAGGTCACAGCATCAACACCAGCAGTCACAGAGTACAAGGAAACCAAGGCTGAGAAAACCCACACAGCAACAAAGACAATGCAGGAAGCACATGAGGATGGGCTCAGACTCCTTCCCATGGTGCAGCTCCTACTCATCACCTCCACTGCCATAAGCCATGTACCTATGAGACTCCTTCCCCGCAACCTGTGCAACACTGACAGGGTTGAGAGTGTGCTGAGCTCCTACGCAGATGGGGATGGGATGGACAAAACCTTGGAGGGCATGGAGACTGTTGGGGTACAGTCCTTGCTGCAGAAGCATATCTGACATGGGGGAGGTGTCCAAAGGCTGAATTTGGAGCCGTGGTTCCACAACCTCTTATCCAGGGCACAGGAAACCTCTCTGTGGGACTGTGGCCATGCGGGCAGCCCATATCACACCAGGGGTTTCAGGCTGACAAGAGGCAAGAAGGGTCAGAGCTCTGCTGAACACTCCCAGGCCAGCCTGGCAGTGTGGGAAGCCCAGACGGGAACCTGAGCGCAGACTGGAAGTAGGATGTGAGCTCCTAAGTGTCCCAGGGCAAGGAGTGGAGCAGGCTCCTGCAGCAGTGCCAGGGAGCAAAGGGAATATGGGAAAGCCTGTCCCTGGGCTCCTCTGTGCTGGTGATGAGGCATTGTTAGGCAACGCTTGGCAAGAATGCCATCAGATGAAGGCACAACAGGCAGCATAAAAGATACACATGCTTCAAAATGTTCAATACAACCACCCAGTCTCCCTGTTGGCAGTTGTCTCATTCTTGCCCTCGATGGTTTGGAAATTTCCTGAGAATCTGGAAAAGACTCTTTTCTGCAAAGTACCTACCATGCATGTGGGCCATCTGCCAGTGGGGGACATTCACCTTCTTGTTATTCCTCAAGGCCAATGGAAATGTGACAGCATCTCCAGCAGCAAAGACCCCAGGGATGTTGGTCTGCATCATCTGCAGGGGGGAACAGAAGTAGGCATTAGTGGGGTTTGCACCCTACATCAGCAGAAACTCCAGAGCTGGAGTGATCCAGAGCTGCCATGGTCCCTCAGAACACAGGAAAAGCTTCTGCTTGGCTGTGGGACCCCCAGGGGAAATTTCATTCAGCCTTCTTCATTTTCAAATGAGAACACACATGCAGGGACCTACAGTATCCCTCAGGCAGTGGGTTATCCAGTAAAAAGAGACATGGATGGGTGTCCTGGAGCTCCTCTCAGAAGTCTGGGGTTGGTGTTGGCTGATAGAGCCCAGCTTATTGCAGGGATGAGCACTGCATGGCACTGAGCCCCAGCCTCCCAACACGCTCCTTTGCTCAAGGCACCAAAACCCACCAGCTCAAACACTGCTCCCATTGCAGTCACTGGTGGTGGGGACAAAGGATGAGATCCTTTAGGATCCTTGAAAAGATGGATCTATATCAATTTTTTCCCCTCTAAATATCCATACCACTCCAGGACAGGTCAGAGCTAGACCCAAGCCAGAGCATCCAGGTCTGGAGTTTGCACACCCCCACTTGCAGTGCGGGGTCCCAGGCACTCCTGGTGATGCTCCCAGAATCTCAGCATCTCACAGAATATAATGAGATGAAAGGCAACCACAAGGGTCATTGAGTTCAATTCCTGGCCCTGCACAGGCCAACCCAAAGAATTAAAAAATTCCAATTCTGCCAATCTTGGCAGATAAAATGCCATGAAAAGCCCCTCTGGCAGCAGTTTGGAGCCCCAGTGAAGCTCATCCATCAGAAGAGCTGATCCAGTTCCTCCTGCTCTCCCTCCCACGGGGACTGTACCTGGGCTCACCTTGTTGACCACGATGAAGCCCTTTGAGTCAATGTTGATGCCACTCTGCTTAAGGAAGCCCGTCGCTGGGACAGCACCTGGGGGGAAGCCAAAGGCTACTGCTGCAGCGTCCAGTGTTCCAGAGCCCTGGGGGCTGATCCTGAGACCTTTCCTCCTGCCAGGAGAGTGGAGCTGCCCCCAGGGACATGCAGCAGCTGCTCTGGGAATGTGGAGCAGGGCCAGGTACCCTCCAGAGCCCCCACTGCATCAGCCTCTGGCCGCTCAGGACCCCAGTCCTGCCCAAGCCATCATTGTAACCTGCCCATCGCCCTTTTCTAGTGCTTGGAGATAATTTTCAATTTAATTCTCTTTTACACATATTTTGAAAAAAATTATATTTAAAAGGGAGTATTTGAGTTTCCAGCCAGGGCTCCTCAGCCTCCTCCCAGTCTGTACATTTCCTTCACCTTCCTTCTCCTTTTTTCATTTTTATTTTACCTCCAGCCTTTTCACAAATCAGAGTAGTCAATAAAAACAACAAAACCAGAATTAAATTAATTCTGTGATTCTTCCAGTCCACAGCATTTTGAAGAGGGAAAGAAAGGGAATTCCACCCCCCACCAAGTGCAAAGGAGAAATAGGAGAAATATATAATATTCTATGGGATATTTTCTTTTATTTTATAGTATGGGATACATTTTTGATTGCTGACAGCAACAATTAAAAAGAAAAAAAAAAACACATTAAAGAATTCAGTTTGGGGAAGATTTAATAAAAACAGCTTGAGAGGATGAAACTGCTTTAATTTCTTTTTGGGGGGGAAAAAACCAAATTATTACTTCCAAAATATATTTTCAGTTGCATTTTGTGGTGGGGGCTCTAGAAATGCCTTTTTTAGATATACAGACTCATGTGTGGCAGTCCAGCAGGGCTGGCAGACCACTGCCAGTACCCCTAGCCACCCAGCCCCAGGGACCTCCTGCTGCCACATCCCCTCCAACTTCTTCTCTGCCCTCCCTCCCTGGCTCTGCACCCACAAAACCCTTACCAACACCCACGACACAGACGTCAGCACGCAGGACCTTCCCACTCTTCAGCACAACCTCCTTCAGCTGCAGGAGACAGAAGGGGCGGGGAACACATCAGCATTATTTTAGGGACAAAACCCCTATGTAGCAGCAGGAAGCCAAGCTGGCAGCTCACCTCGTTTGTGAAATGCAAATTGACCATAATTTAGAACAGCAGCAGGAGGTGAGTGGGAGCAATGAAGCCACCCCACACACCATACTGGCATACATTTGCTCCTGGGGGCCAAATCCAGGAACATGAATTTCAGGGGATAGGAAAGAGGGGAGAGCAAAACCACACTACGGAAAGGAATGGCAGCTCTGGGGGATGCCACAGCAGTTCCCCCAGGGAGCTCCTGCCCACCACTTACCTTCCCCTCCTGCTCCCGCAGCTCCGACACCTCTGTCTGCATGTAGAACTTCACCCTGTTGTTCTCAAACATCTGGAGGGGGACAAGGGACAGAGCAAGCGACATCAGGACCCTGAACCACCCTGGTCCTGCTGTCCTGCTGCCCCCAGCACTGTCTCGCCCACCCTGCAGGCTTGTCTCAACCTGCACTGCTAAGGGGGTTAGCATCCCCACATCCCCAACACAGCTCTAGAAGGTGCTCCACAGCACGTGGACCATGACAGGGAAAACACATTTCCTTCACCTTACTTCTCCTTTTTTCATTTTTATTTTACCTCCAGCCTTTTCACAAATTAGAGTAGTCAATAAAAACAACAAAACCAGAATTAAATTAGTTCTGTGATTCTTCCAGTCCACAGCATTTTGAAGAGGGACAGAAAGGGAATTCTGCCCCCCCCCAAGTGTAAAGGAGAAATATATAATATTCTATGGGATATTTTCTTTTATTTTATAGTATGGGATACATTTTTGATTGCTGTCAGCAACAATTAAAAAGAAAATAAAACACATTTTAAAAATTCAGTACATTTTCACTGACTGCTGCCATCACAGCTTTGTCAATAAATGTGAAATAAATTAATTAGTGCAATAAGTGAAACTAGCAAAACCTGCTCTATTACCAACCCCCCACCAGATGGGAAAGCAAGGTCACCTTCATGACAGCACGGCCAACCCTCTCCCCAAAGAACTTCTTGAAGGGGACATGCTCCAGCTCCACCAGGGACACCGAGTGGGCCCTCTCTGCAAGGTAGGCAGCCACCTCCATCCCTGGGGAAGAGAAGCAGGTCCAAGCAGCCATGTTAACCCATCCAGCACTGCTCTGTGTCCCTGGCTGCAGACGAGGAACAGCCTCACGCACTCCAACTGGGGAGGCTGGAGCTGCACTCCTGGGAGAACTGGGGAGCCACCAGACCTGATCACACCAGGGATCACACCTATTCAGGTGTTCCTAGATGTAGGTTTTAAAGACCAAAGGGAGGAACTGGCCATGAAATCCCAAAGTGCCCGGGGAAAAACATGGAAGAAGGGACCTCAGCCAAGGGAAACCTTCCTCCTATGGCTGGGACAACCTCAGCTGTGGTCTGAAAACAGCTCTTGGGAGTAGCTGTTTTCTCTCATCAGAATGGTAGAATTTTGGTGCTGGGAATTGCATTGGAACCTCCACCAAGACATCTTCTGTCTGTGGGGGTTTTTTGGAAAGGAATCTTTTTGATGACCTGCAGTTTGCAATTGGCCCCCCACACCACATGCTTTTCTGTAGATCATATTGATTCAACCATTAAAACAAATTTATCTTTTCTAAAAGAAGAAAAACAAATAATGAACATTTTATAATAAATTCCCTGATTAATAACCATTTATGTTTAAGGCTTGCTTAACATAGCAAGCCTTGTTAGGACCCACTATAATTTTTGTTAGACCCACTATAATTTTGTTGGAACCGTATCAAGCAAAAAGAAGAGCCATTGAAGAAACTGCAAGATTTTTCCTGTGCATTTTAAAAATCCACCACAGTGCTAAAATGTAAAAGAGAATAAGCCCACAGGCTCCCACCCACCAACAAGACTCTCCTGACTGAAGCCAACTCTAGACACACCAGATTTGGACCCACACAAACACCAGTACTTGTCTTGCCATATGCTTTTCAGACTGGGACAGCAATATCTATGCCCATGCCAGCCCAAGCTCTTTGAAAAATCAATTTCTTTGGCATCGAAATGTCCTTACACACATCTGGGACTGGAGGCTGGACTACCCCAGGTCAAATTTCATGAGGGTGTTACCTCTAACTGGGCAGTAAATGGGCAAAGGACTTTACCCATCTGCAGGCAGAGATGGAGAGCTGGGACAGGGACATGGGCCAGGCAAGCACTCACCCAGGAAGGATGCTCCCACGATCACCACATTCTTGCTTGTGGCCAGCTTCACCACACAATTGGCATCTTCGGGTGTCCGGATGTTGAAAACATTTTCCATCTCTTTGCCTTTGCAGCTGAGAGTTTTGGGCCTGAAAAACACTGAGGGTGATACAGCTGCTTTTCTCAACTTTGTGTGGTTCAGTGCCCAGTCAGGACTCCAGACACCCCTTCTGGGGCTCCAAGAATATTCCAACTTTTCTTTTATCATCTTTTTCTGGGCTGGAGATATAACATGGAAAAACCCGGATGCTGGTGGCCAGTGGTAGAGCAGGGGATGCTGAGCAGCCACCCCAGACCCCATCGTGTACTGATGTACCCACAGGTCCAGGGGAGATCCTTGCTGGGGCAGTGCAGCCAGCACAGGACAGGCATTGCTTTACAAGTCTATGCTCAATCACTGGCACATCAAAAATTTTTTAGAAGCTTAATGGGACACAGAAAACCCACTCTGTCCTCCAGCAGTGCTTTGGTGCCAGATATTGAAAGTTTGATAAGGCTCTGCAGATGCAGGCTACACTCTCCATTCCCACAGGCACACTGCTGATGCTGTAGCAGCTTAACCGTGCCCTCCCCAGGCACTTATTGGAGCTCATATATCTTAAAGTATCTGGCCCCTGCATACCTGACTCACATCTGGACACAGGACAGAAGATCCTAAATAATGTAGATACCCAAAGAAACATTTTCCCATCAACCTGGAGCTTGTGCATGAGGATTTTGAAACTATTGCCAAAGGCTTAATCCTCTTTTGAACCTAATTGGATGGCTGGTGCACATGGCACTTTGGCTGTGATGCTGTACAGCCTAGTACCAGCCATTCACACTTTGTGGGACTGGCTATGACTGGTGGCACTCTGGTTTCCAGTGTGAGTCCCTGCTTTGGCTTATCTACAGCATCCCTTCCCCAGATGATAAATTATGCAGGGGCTGCATTTCTCCTACTTCATTTAATGGCTTGATGTGAGGAACAAAATGAAGGAGAGCCAGGATGCCTGATTTTCAGCTTAAACTGCTGATTTTGCCAAACCTCCAACTGAAAACAAACTGACCTACTACTTCCAAGGCACAAGTGACAACAGCAATCCAAGGTGATGCTTGGCGTCCCAGCACATCAATACCACCTTTCCCTATGGCTGGATCAGATCCAGTCCTGAATCCTCCAGATTCAGTCCTATCCTGGGGCCAAGGCTCTCAAAGGGTATGTTAGAATGGAGCAACAGAAACACCTAATTAAGTCTGTAACAGCAAAGTATTAAGCCTTAATTGCTGAGAAAGATCTTAAAGGTTGGCAGAAAATGAAATATGGAAATTCAGAGGGATGAATTATCTGGTTGTCAGAGTTGAGTGTTATCAAGGAGTGAAAAGAAGAGCAATGTGGCAAAAATGTCCTGTAAATGAATTAGGATACTTCCACTTGGGAGCTTTTGTTAAAGAAAATATGTTCAAGGTCTTGGTACCACCTCTGGAAGTGTCCAAAGCCAGGTTAGATGGGGCTTGGAGCAACTTGGTCTACTGGAAAGTGTTCCCTTTCCACAGCAGGGATGAGTCTGGATGAATTTTAAGATCCCTTCCAATGCAAACCATCCTGTGATTCTGTGATTCTATAATATATGATGTAGATATATATGAAATAGATGATGATATATATAGACATTTCCAATATCTTTTGTGTTCCTTGACTTTTCCATACTCAAACAAATTCAGTGTTCAAATTCACCTGCCATATATCATCCCTTATCCCCAGGCATAAGCTCCTCACATTCTCAGATAAAACAGTTTCTCTTGATCTTTAAGATGTTTGTCCAAAGCTTACGTGTTTCCCGTTGCTATCAGCAGCTTGTTGTATTCCATCTTAAACCCATCCTTGAACACAGCTATCTTGCTCTTGACATCCACAGCCGCCACCTAAAATCATTCCTAAATAATGTTAAGGGAAGAAATCCCAGATCTTTACCGAGGTCCCAGCCTAATCAACTTGTCTGTAAGGTTTTAGTCCTCCATGTTAGTTTCAGTTAGTTAGTGAGTTGTTTTTAGTTAGTCTGTTAGTTTTAGTCCCCCATGTCCACAGCTTGGCCAACCCACACCTTAAATATTCCTAGTTGCTTTTTGACAAATCCTTGAATGTCTCCCAATATAAATAAAATAATGGGGAGAAATATTTAAGCCATCATTGTCTGCACTGTTTGAAGGCTGATTATCCTTATCAGATGACCCATGGTTCCCCAGATCCACATGAGGAATGGCAAGTAACACATGATGGTCACCACAGATAGCCACACCACACCTAGGGTGCCCTTCCTGCCACAAGAGCATTGCATTAGCTGAGTTTTGAACAACCACAGGTAACCTGCACTCTGGGGCAAAAAGAGGGGGACTGGGGGAGACCCAATATTCACACAGTGGCATCCAGTGAGCCAAAAACAGAGACAGTGCCCACATTCCCTAAATACAGCCTTTGCAAACCAGGACTTTCCTTCAGGCACACACAGGATTCTCCTTACCTGCATTTCAGTCAGGACTTCGATGTCGTAGGTGCAGAAGAACTCCTTGGGGCGCAGGGCAATCTGCTCAGGATGGGAATCCATTGACTGCAAAAAAAGCCATTTTTCTGTCAGCTGCTGTGGATTGAACAGGTGAGTAGAGAAATGGCTGCTACCAACACAAGTCAGCACAAGTTGCACGGATTAAAGGAATGGCTCTACAGGGCTGGAATGAAAGCCTGTTCAAGTAGGAGTCGTCACAAGAAGCTGGTCTGGGCTCTGGTGCCTTTTCTGCCGGTTCAGCGTGAGGCTGTTGCTGAGTAGCTCAGGCAAGACCACAGCAAGTGCTTTGAAGTGTCAGCAAAGCAGACATAACTGCAGCCCCTCCCAGCATGCACAAGACAAGTTCACAGGAGGAAGAGAAAAGCCTCATTTTACAACACAGGTGGTAAGGCCCTGGAAGAGGTTGCCCAGGGCAGCTGTGGCTGCCCCATCCCTGAAAGTGCTGGACTAGAGCAAAACCTGGTCTAGTAAAAGCAGTCCCTGCCCACAGCAGGGGGGTGGCACAGGCTGACCTTTAGAAGTCCCTTCCAACTTAAACCATTCTATGATTATTTGGAAAACAGCCAGTTACCAGGGTAAATGGAAGCTAGAAGAGCAGTAAGAACAAGCAGGATTAACACACAATGATACACTTTCAAAAGCACCCAAGTTATGCTGCACAAATTCCATCGAATGTTGAAGCAAGGGGGTGGGGCCCATATCTGCACATCTTCAGCTGCAAGGTAAAGGTTCATGCTTTTCCCAGCCTTCCTTCGTCACTAGAGTGAGATGTATATCTTTACACACAGGGTTGAGCCCAAGCTCATCTGTCCTCCTGACTCTGTGGACACAAGCTCAGACTCAGGCTGAGAACAAGCTGAGCATCAAGTGACCTTTTGGGTATGCAGGTTGCTCCCTGTTCATGTACCCCTCCCTGTCTGCAGCATAGCAGGAACAGGCATGGATGCCATGGTCAAGCCCTGCTATAGATCAGCAGAGTGCTCAGCAGCAGCATCTACTCATGCCACACAGGAATGATGTTTGGGCTTGACCCAGGAGCGACAGGGGATGCAGGAATCAAGGGCTGTTCGCCCATGGAGATGGATGTGCAAGATTCTTCTCCCTGGAGGTGACCTGGTCAGGGCCTGGAACAAACCCAGCAAGACACTCCCTAACTCTGACTTCAGACAATGCTCTACTCAGGAGAGACTGGTGTCACAGGACTCCAGTCAGGGGCAAGGGCAGGATCACACAGGTTTTACTGCAAATTCTTTGAAGACTCCACATTTACAGAGAGAAACACCTGACCCCTCTGTGACAGGGTGCAGGGAGCTTAAAGCAGAACAGTGCACAACCACCATGGCTTTCGCTGCTGCTTGGTGCTCTGGGGACAGTAACAGAGATGTAGCAACACACAGGGAGTAGGTCATGGTCCAAAGGAAACAAAGGGAAACAGCTCGGCAGGATCTGAGGACAGACTGATAACAGGCATTCATCAGGAAAGAGGAAGGCCAGTGCTGCAGTTTCAGGGAGCAAGAGCTCTGCTGCTTACAGAGTTAGCAGTGGCACTCCTTCTCTAGTGGCTTGTACAGGTGTAGTCTCACTCACAACAGGATTAAGAAAAATTCCTTTTTTTCCTACCCTCTTCCCGAAAATTCTGCCTTCTCTTCCATGGGCTTTGTGTATCTTCCAAAAGCAAGTACAGCCAGAGGTGTTTAGTGGAGGATTTAACAAACTATGTACAACATCTGTGGCATGTGAAATGTTCTTACTATTTAACAAAGAGAAGAAGAACCAGTCTAAGACTCATACATGGGATAAGTGTTTGGAAGAGCTGTCTGGCTGGGACAGGGACTCTCAGATTCTCCGAGCTCCCCAGCACAACCCCTGTGATGCTTGGATGCAGGTACCAGGCAGATGCTGCTCACCCCAGGCAGGACTTGCAGAAGCACAGAAATGGCCTGAATGCTCCCAAAGAGCCATGTGCATATTGCCTGTCTTTGAAAATCCCCATTTTTGGGTGCTGGAAGCAGAGTTGGATGCTGTGATTGTAGTAGCCCCCATGGGTAAGCATTCCTGACATAAGGATTAACACATAGTTCACCTTATGTTATCACCAGGCTCCAAGGTCAAATGCTGCTGTCCAACTTAAGCTGCTGTCTGTCTGACATCAAAGAAGGCTCAGGAATCAGCAGCAAAAAAATCTGTGTCTATAAACTGGAATGCAAAATGGCATGTGTGCCAGAAAAAGTGACCTTTGCACTTCCATCAAGTTATCAAGTTGTGATGACAGCTGAGAATCATCATAATCACAGCACAGAGCATCCCTGGGCAGCAAGAAACAGGCACTAATAAAAACCCTGGTAGACAACACCATTTTTTCACATGCTTCCTTTCATGGCCTTAAATATTTTGATCGAGAAACACTTTAAGAAGACCCATCCAGGTACAAGCTGGCTAAGACAGCTACCATTACATCTGTGAAGAATCATCATATGAATCATGGAATGGTTTGGGTTGCAAGGGACTAAAAGCTCATCTCATTTCAATTTGCAGGGATACCTTCCACTAAACCAAGTTGCTCCAAACCCTGTCCAACCTGGCCTTGGACACTTCCAGGGATCCAGGGGCAGCCACAGCTGCTCTGGGCACCCTGTGCCAGGGCCTCACCACTTACATAAGGAAGAATGACCTTATTTTTCTGCTGGAGTACTCTTAATTCAGTTTGAACAACTCCTTTTTTGTGTTTAATATTTCAGTCACAAAGAGGGAAGAAAATTCAAGGGGAACAGAGGCAGGAAGACTAATGAAACAGAACCTTGCTGCTACAATGAATAATAGCGGGGAAAGGTCCTAGAGCAAATTTTAAAACTGGGAAGGAATGTGGCATACCCAGAGTGATACAAACCTTACTGAGCTTTGGTCTGTCATAGGGCAAGTGTCTGTCCATGGTGCACATCACAATCCGGTCAGAGAAACCCTCCTGGCGCAAGGTCTCTGCACAGACCAGCCCAGCTGCCCCTAAGGGAGAAGGAGACCAGTGACAGCCAAGTGTATGTGGCCTTGGGAGGTCTGTGCACTTTCCTGCTAAACCCACTGGGGCTGACTCCAAAACCACCACCTCCACTAGCCCTGGCCTCACTTCACAGCCTTTCCTAACTCAAATAGATTACATGGGAAGCTGGTTGGAGCAGATGGATGAGGCAGGAGAAGGGACACTCTGTCTATAGACCGTGACATTAATCCTCTGTCCCTAAACTGTCACAAACCCACAAAGAGCACACCTGAGGAGTGCTGCTAAAGCCTACCTGTAGTATTGCATTTTTATGTATTTTCTTATGTTGTTTATGTAATTATCCCCTATCCACATAAACCAATTGAGTTGTCCCTGTTTACCCCCATGCCTATTCCTATTTGGTTTATCTCTGGTTTGTCCCTTCCCCTAAACTATCCCTAATAGGCAATTCTCCTCCCACCATTCCAGTCCCTTCCATGCCATTCCCCGTATCTCCACCTACATGCCTTGTCAATTTGTGTTAACCCTGCCTTTTACTCCAGAAGTTTCTATGTCTATTATGTTCTTCCTTAGACTTGGTTGGATATTAGACTAAGTTCTCCTCCCATTATATCCCTATTGGTTGTATCATTATGTATCCCCACCTTCCGCTCCTCCCTAAGCTTGTTCTCATTGGTTGTTAATGTATCTATCCTTAGTTGCCACCCCTCTTTATAAGTTGTTGTACTGTATGATTTGTGCTCTTTGTCACCGGACCCTTCAGCTTTTTGTCCCTGGAACCTATACAAAGAGACACTTTGCGGTCTGTGGACTTCTTTATTATAACATCTAGCACAATGGTGGTTGCAGGACCAACGCCGAGCTGTCCAGACCCTACCCGGGGAGACGTTCTCGGGAAGGCGGCGGCCCAAAGCGCACCGGCATGCCGCCGCACCTACCCACCTCTCACAAAGTCCAGGGCATAAGCAGCCACTCAGACCCTTGGACTTCTCTAGTCAGGGAAGGGTCTGCACACCCTGCTCCTGGTGAATTTATAGCCAAGCGTGGAGAGCGGGGAGCCCTCCCTTCTCCATGGGCAAGGTGTTTGTTGTGTGACTCACTGCAGAGCATTTTCCATGCTATTTCTTTAAGGGTGTTTTGTTCACTTGTTTCAATCACAGGGAAAAAAAAGTTAAACAAAAAGCTGCCTTGGGACATGCTGTCCCACTGCAGCCAGGCAGCCTGGCTGGCACATCCCTTTTTCTCTGACTGAACTGGTGAGACTGGAGCACTCAGGTGAGAAGTGTGGAGTCTCTTCTCAGCCAAGGAAGCCTCACTCCATGATAAGTGTTTTTAAGGCCACAGATTCTATAATACCACTGAGAGAAGATGGACCTGGACCATATCATGGTTTGGTCCATCAACAAGACACTCTCACTGATGGAGCTGGGGGACAGCAGAAGAAGAGACAGGCCGGTGGACATCCTGTGCATGCTGCCAGGAGTATCCTGAGCCAGAGCTGATGCTGTGCTGATATCAGGATGACTCTCACATGAGCAAGGAACTGCAATCAATTGCTCTCAGCTCTGCTGGGCATGGCTGAATCTCAGTCCCTGACATAAGGCTGGATGGGCAGTCTTTCCCCAACACTTCTTCCCCACAAATCCAGCTTTGAAATCTCCTTTGATGTTCACCAGAATAGACTCTGGTCTTTAACAGTCCTGTAAATTTATCTGGTAAGGCCTGGGAAAGTTTCCTCAGCGGTGGCTATGTTAGCAGTGGCTAATGTTGTCTGTGGAGTGACCTTGCTGAGGATTGTGATAACTGTCCAGACCTGCCTCATACCAGGACATTCCAGGTGACCTCAGGGAGCAGCATGTCCCACCCTGGCATTCAGTCAACAAACATCAAGGGCACAAAGAAGGGAAAAATGTCACTCAGCAGCATGGAAAAGCCAGTCAAGCTGGTTTTCCCCTCTGCTCACACTGTGAGACACCCCTTAGATGATCCAAATTTGATGATCCAATATCCAGCTTGGATCTGGTGACCTTGAGACTCAAGTAAGAACAACCCATGTGCCAGGAACAGATGTTTCCTCCCAGTCCCGGAACAGAAGCTTCTGTCCTCCTCCCACCCTCCATTTCACTCCGACATGGCCCAGCCTTGGCATCTAACTCATTCCAGAAACTTGGTAAATGGGCTTCACCCAATCAGGCTTTCTACAAAAATGGCAATACACAAATAGAGCTGGGGCAAGAGAAAAAAGGAAAGGAAAATTCCGGGAATGAAAGTTACGGGAATGGAAGTTCTGGGAAGTTCTGGGAAGGGAAGTTCCAGGAAGGGAAGGGAAGTTCCGGGAAGGGAAGGTTCGGGAAGGGAAGGGAAGTTCCGGGAAGGGAAGGGAAGTTCCGGGAAGGGAAG
>VWZP01010161.1:165546-210951 GCA_013396995.1 Dicaeum eximium
AAGGGATGGGAAGGGAAGGGAAGGGAAGGGAAGGGAAGGGACACACAGTGGTCCCAGCATGTGCCGCCCTTACCTGCACCAATGATCAGCACATTGGTGCTGCTCAGGTTGTAGTTGCTCAAGGAGATGCACTTTGCCATCATCTTTGTCCTCCTCTGTGTCTGAAGTGCCTGTATAACCGCCAAAAAGAAGAAGAAAAGCAATTATCTTTACTCAGAATTATCCTGGGCAGCCAGGCATGGATGGGGACAACTGTAGCATGGTCATAAACCAGCTTGGATAAGAAGGGAACAACCACACCCTTGTACTGAACAAGGACTCCAAACCCCTGCTCATCCAAATACCATTCCACTGTCCAGTGCACTACCCCTTACAAGGTACAAAAGGAAAACAAATCCATCATCTTCTGCAAAGACATGCAGCTACTCAGAGCTGGGATGGTGATGGAGCAATAGAAAAAGCAGGTGTGTCCTTGTGCAATTCTGCACCAAAGGTGAAACAAGAATGAAAAAACTCTGCCAGGAATTTTATCCTGAACTTGAGCAGAGCTTGTACACCTGATATCCAAAGCTGATGGACTTGTCTAATCCACCAGAGCAGAGGCATAGACCTGTGCCAGTGCAGCACATCTTGCTGCACAGACCCCCTGTTTGTTCCCAGGCATTAGAGGCCAAAATCTGTTCCTGGTAGAGCAAATAGACTCCGTTTCCCATCATCACATCCCCACATCAGCTGGAGTTGAAGTGCTGCCATTCAGGTGACCCCTCTGGATCTAATCCAAGTGCTCTAAGGGCCCACTGGGGCTCTGAGCCACTGAATTTGCACATGTGTACATACAACCATGTATCAAAAGAAGGATTTTAATGGAAAGAAAGATTGCAGCGGTCTGAATGGGCTTCATTCTGCATCTTATCAGGGCAGGAGAGCTCTTTCTCCCCCTGCATCAGGTCATCAGTTTCCTCTCCAGCAGGAGCTGAGGTGTAGGCTCAAGAGGGAGCACAAGTGGCCTCTGTCATCACCATGCCGTATTCAGACATGGCCAAAAGGCTGGTGGAAGAGGCCTCTTTCCATGGGCCTGCTAAATTAAAAGTTGCTCTGAGCTTAAGGAAATGTAGGACAAGTGCAAGACAAACAGCTGTAAGACCTAAAAGCATGGACAGCCCAGACCAGGTGTCCAGCAGCTGCAGGAAGGCTGGGTGGAAGGGGGGCCCAACACCTCTGTCCTGTTCCACTTGTACCTCCATGTAAACTGGATACTCACACATCACTCTGCCCAGGTCAGAGGATCAAAGATAAGCATTTCCCCCCCACCCCCATGCACATACAGCAAAAAATGAAAGCATTGGCTTTGATTTTTGGATGTCAGTGGCCCCTCACCTGCTTGCTTGCTCGGATGTATACCTTCTCCTTCTCAATCTTCACCTGAGGGTGACAGAACAGTGCTGGTTTGCAGAGCAGCAAGGGCTCCCTCTAGGCAACAGCTAAGGAATGAGGGGTGATGACACCAGGTCACCTATAGGAGCAGCTCAGGCCATCGCAGGGCTCATCCCAGCTCAAGGCTGTGGGATCTCTTGCCTCGTATCAACCATGCACCAATGCTTAGTATATAACCTGATTTCTACCCAAAGCTTACATATGGTTTCTCATTCCCACCCCACTCCTACTCCAGAGACCTCCCAGACTGGGCACTCCCAGGTTCCCAGGAGGTGTCTGATGCCTGTGGGTGGGTGCAAGGGAGCTAGATGAGGAGCTGCCCTCCACTGGCGACACCAGCACATCCTTGGAAAGTATTTGCTCCATGCCATATAGAACATTGCTTATCCCAATAAAAAGAGTCATTTTGTGAGTGACACTAAACTCAGTGGTATGGTTGATGCTCTAGAGGGAAGGGATCCATGCAGAGGAATGTGGCCAGGCTGGAGAAATGACCACATGGGAATCTTATGAGGTTCAAGAAGGGTAAATGCAAGCTGCTGCACCTGGATGTGAGTAATTCACATTATCTGTCTAGGCTGGGGGATGCAGGAATTCAAAGCAGCCCTGAGGAGGACTAGGATTGTTCACATGGAGAAGAGAAGGCTCCAGTGAGACCTCAGAGCCACTTCCAGTGCCTTAAGGGGCTCCAAGAGAACAGGAGAAGGACTTTGGACAAGGGCCTGCAGTGACAGGACAAGGGGGAATGGCTTCCCACTGCCAGAGGGCAGGGTTAGATGGGATATTGGGAAGGAATTTTTCCCTGTGAGGTTGGGGAAGCTGTTGTTACTCCACCCCTGGAAGTGTTTCAGGCCAGGTTGGACAGGGTTTGGAGCAACCTGGGATAGTGGAAGGTGTCTGCCCATGGCAGGGGTGCAATGAGGTGGGCTTTAAGGTCCCTTCCATTGCAGACCATGCCATGATTCTGTGGTTTCCTCTGCTGCAAGGACAAGGATCTCACCTGGAACCTGGGTAAACTATCCAAGCCGGGAAAGTCCTCAATGTCACCTGTGCCGATATTGAAGCAAGCTCCATGCCAGGGACAGCGGACTCTTCCTTTGGACAAAACCCCTGCAGGGAACATGGCAGAGCAGGGTTGGTGCTGCCATGCAGCTGCCTCCCATCCTATGAGATGGCACCTCTCCTACAGGACATATGGCAGCTGATGTGGATCTGGATGGGCAATAGTAGAGTCTTCTCAACAGGCACACTGGCCATGTTTGGGACTAGTTGGATCCTATATGAGCAATTCCTTCTAAAATGCCCTGGATGGCAGGGTCCTCCAGGTCCTCCAGTACCTCTGGGCACAGTTCCAAAGCTGTCTGCTCTGGGATATAACCTCACTCTCCAGCCAGGATGGGGCTGCCATCCCCAGAGTCTCATGGTCACACTCACAAGCCCCACTATTACCCAGAACAAGTGGCACCTCAAGCAGAGCATCATTGATTTAAGAGTACATGTGTTCCAGGGCAGACCCTGGCACAGTAAGGCACCTGCACACACCTGGGAGGCATAGGCATGCCCAAAGCCATGTGTCCATTTCTCTAGATTCTGGTTCAGAGACTGCTACCTTGGACTTCAGCTTTCCCTGCTACAACGCCAGGGCAGAGCATAGGCCACCATGCAGCCATGGACTGTGATTGTGTCTCTGCTTGCTGAGGCAGAGCATTGCCACATCTCACCACCACAGGTGGGGCACGAGGGCAGCCCCCTGCACCTATGGCTGCAGCAAAGTCCCCAGAGAGATCCTTGTGTGACAGCCAGTCTGAGGAATGCACCACAGTCTCTGAAAGGGCAGTGAGCTCTTACCTCACGGGCAGTGTGATGCTCCTCTGCCCTGCTCAGCAAGCTGCTGCAAGCATGGCTGCTACACCCAGCACAGCTGCTGGGCCAGCAGTGCCCAGAAGACACACAGAAGGATGCTCCCCTGTCTTCCCCAGGATCCCACCTCCAGCAAAGTGCCCTCCCAACCCCAGTTTTGGTGATGCACATCAGTACACAGACTGCTGCCATTGCTTAGACTCAGGGGAGAGACCTGCCTGAAGCCTGTGCTGAGAAAAGTGCCAGGATGCATATTTTTAGGTGCCAAGATGGGAAACCACTCCACCTCATCCCACTTCAGTCAATAACATGAGCAACGTTCTTTTTGCTACTGATAGGATCCCATCAGCCCAAATAGAGTCCTCTCCCCTCAACGAGAAGAAGCCCCAGCTCTGTGATCAGCAGTGGCAGCTGCAAACCAGAGCTGGCAAAGTGCTCTGGGGAGTTTTGTGCAACTCCAGCTTGCTCCCATGCCTTCCCCAGCCAGAAGATGCCCAGGTGATGCTGAGTGTGCAGTGCAGCACTGCTGCATGCTGGGCAGCACAGTCAGGGGGCTGTCCTTTGCCCTGTGATGCCCTTGGTTGCTCTCCAGGACATGATGCAGACTGACCTTTGACCAACGGAGCCCCATAGTGGGGACACTTGTGTCCCACGGCGTGAAACTCGCCACTCTCCTTGATGAGCAGAGCCTTCCCGCAACCCAGGTCCACTTCCCGCATCCTGGGGAGGAGGAATACAGAAACAGATGGCAGAGCATCCACCCCACAGCAGATGCCACCACTCCACCCTACAATCCAGCCCTAGTCCCACCAGGCTCCCCTCCTCCTTCAACTTCCTCACTACCGGCTTCAGGTGACTACAGATGTGGGTCATTCGTTGTCACCAAACCAGCTTTGGAGGTGGCTCTGCTGTCCCAGCCTGGGGCACATCCAAGCTGGACCATTGAATGGCAGCATCTGATTTATCCATCATTGTGCCAAGAGGCAACTCAAAGCACCTCCCCAGCTGTTGGGGGAGCTGGTAGTGGGAGCAAGAAACCAAACTGGCTTTGCTGTCACCAGTTCTCCTCCTGGTTCCAGCAGCTCAGCAGGCCCCTACGAGGCTTGTGTTCAATATTTCAAACCAAACATGACATCACCCAGAGCTGAAAACCAGGAGAGGTGACTCTGAATCTTGGGGTCTGCCTCCCACACCTCATGGGTTTTTGCTCTGGTCCTGGCCATGTCCCAGGGTCAGTTTTCCTGATAAATCCCTCAGGACAGCAGACACCTGTGTGTGACCTTCTTGATGTTTTCCTCAGTTGTTTTTGCAGAGTGGAGCTCACACAGTGACCTCCCACCAGCACCAGATTCCTGGCCCCAGCTCTGCTGGGTTCAGCTCTGCTCTGCAGAGGAGCCAGCAAACCTTCAAGGCATTCCTATGGAGGGGTTCAGGTTCTCTTTGAAATCTCCCAGTTGCTCACAGAAAAGGAGGAATGGTCTTAAACTAAAAGACAGTTTAAACTAAACAGTTTATATTATATATAAGAAAGAAATTTTTATAATGTGAGTGGCATTGTAGCAGGATGCTCTGCCTGGAATGGGGTAAGACAACTCAAACAATGTCCAGTTTTGCAAAGCTGTCAATGGCGAACTTCATTAATATCCCCATTCTTTAATGGTAGAACTGGCATTATTCATGAGAGGGGATGTCACACTGCTTTTGGTCTTGAATTATGGTAAATCCAGTCTGACTCATCAACCCCAAAGTTAAATATTCAGATAGCAAGAGGAAGATGGGGCAGATATGGTAAATTATCCTTACCTAAAAAGGCTAAGCTGTCACAGCTGGCCTGCAGATACCTGACTGACAATCACTTTTTACTCTAAAAGTCCTGTCCCTTAAAAATAGCAGGTTCTCCTAACATATCCCTTCTTGGAGTGTGTGTGGAGATTCCTCCCTGGGGTGGGGACACCCATCAAGGTCACTGCTTAAGAGTGAGCAAAGGAGATTTGCCAGTGCCCGTGGGTCTGGGTGAGTGACATCAATCTCTATTTTATAATCATGGGGTTTTCCAGCTTTAATACAATTACTTTAATATACTGTATTCTACTCTGCTATTAGTTTTAGCTTTTATCCTGTATAGTACATAATTCTGATTAAGATCTTTTTGTCTAATAATTTATTATAATATATCATTCATTTTTATACAAATATATCTGGTTTGCCATCCTTATTCCTGCAGGACAAAGTTGTACCAAGGTTCAATCACACCTTTGTAATTCCTTAAACCGTTGGCAATTAGGGCTAGGATTGGATCCAGCCCCACCAAGGCTTCTCTTGGAGAAGGAGTTTAGAAAGGCAGGGGGTCCCTTCTGCACCTCCTGACTCAATAACAGCTTCTCTCACAGACTTTGTCTGAAATGCCCACTCCACCTGTGACAAATTGACATAGTCAGCGGGATGGCAAATAATTTTGAGAAAGAGACAAAAGGCTTAACAGAATATTTATGGCAGCACAGGACACGCATCGACACTGATAACCTTTGGTCAGTGAACAACTGGTATGAGTGGGAAAGGATACAAGAGAAATTAAATAAAAAGAGTGATTCCTGGATGATAAGAAAAGGAAGAGTTATCATGTGTCATGTACTGGGATTATGCTTAAAGGATGCATGGCAATGGAGAGAACAAATTATAAAAGAAACTAATAATCTGAGAGAGGAAATAAGAGACAGAAAACATGTTCAACTGTCTTTACAGTTATCAAAATGACCAATTAAAGAAAGAGTCAAAAGAATTCAAAGAAAAGAAAAAAGCCCTGGAAGAAAAATTAGAACTGACATTATAAAAAGCCCACAGTGTTGAAAAAAATGTGAAAATTAATATTATCACCTGAGGATTGGTATGGTGATTTTTGGGAAAGCCCTGATGAAAATGCTGATGAGGGAGAATGAAACTCTAATGAAACAATTGAACATTCACCTCCTAGAGAGGAAGAGTTTCCAGATTTTAAAATGAGACATATAATTAAGACCAAAATGTCCAAACAACCCCAAGGAGGTCAGAGGAGGAACATGGACAGAACTGTGGCCTGGGACCCCCTGCAACTGGCAAATATACATGAAAAATATGGAAGAAAATCAGGGAAGTCAGAAACTGCATATTTGTGGAGAGTGAGTCTCTGGGGAAGCTAGAATATTGCTGAATGGAACTCAAGCTAAGGGATACTGGAAGTCTTATTAAATCTTGGACCTGAGCCTGCCAATCAATCCCATTCAAGAACCAGCAAGTCTGCATATTGGGCAGGAGTAATAAATGTTAAGCTTCCATACCCATATGGTATACTCATATGGTCACCTAATGAAATCTCTGCTGCTGTTACAAAGGCAGCTTTGATGTGAAAATGGAAACATCCCAATCTCTGCGGAGGTGGCTCCTAATTAAGACTTCTATTGAGAGGAGCCCCTGCAGTGATAAAAATTTATTTAATGGAGTGATGAGATGAAATTAGAAGAGATGTAATGCATAATGAAGCTATACTAAATCCCCAGGTGATTATCCCCACATGGGCAAAATTCTTGCATGGCTTGGGAACCAGACAAGGAAAATGGGCTGGTGTTGTATGATGAGGAAGTTATTTATAACTGTCATGCCAGGAATGGAATGAATGACTCCATGGTCTAGAAGGAGAGAGAACAAGCTTTATTATATGAAGAGTCCTCTGAGTAGAAAACCAGCAAGCCTCTTATCACCCGACTCACTAGGTAGAGAAAACACCCGGCACAGCACTCGTGAGGGACAACTATTGTAAATAACAGGTTCAAGGCAAGATAATTATATAGTCTGTAATTCTTTCCTCTAAGTTTCCCAGGCCAAGCCTGGGAAGTTTATCTATGTTCTTTCTAAAGAAGAACTGAGAGGAACCACAGTTCCTCCTTTCTACAGTGAAAAAAATAAAAAGAGAAAAGAAAAAGAGCTGCATTTGTAATCCTCTGCAAACTAGCAAAACCATTCTGGAGAGAAAACTCAGGCTATTGAGAGGAGCCTAAAAACTTAAATGCAGATACCCCCAGAATGCTGGGTGAGGACTTTTAAACATACCCTACTTGAGAGAAACAAAAGATCAAAACTCTGCTTACTTCTGGAAACAGCAAAAGGAGCTGTGGATGATGGCAGTGACCTTACGAGTCCCCTGGGATGCCCTCGGGGGACAGGCCAATGCAGGATAGCAGACTTAGTCAAAGTGACTAAGTGAAGGATGGGAGAAGACAAGTAATGGAAAGCCTCCACAGGGAAACTCCCCCAACCCTTTTGAGTTAACAGAAACACAAAAGGAAAAAAATACTAAGCTCTGGGTGAACTTTGGGCCTTCTCACCCAGCACATATGACCTATCAATGGTCTGATAAGGATGGGCCCCATATCTACTTACCAGTAGGACCTAGAAAACAACATTTGAATTTTTTAATATCTCTGATCACCCCCACAGATGCTGAAAAAATAAATTTAAGTTTTAAAAGAAAGAGAGTCCATCTAACAGGATTCAAAGGACAAAGTAGTATATATTGCACTGTCAAAGTCTGTTTATGGTTACCTGGGGAAAAAAGAATGACCTCACACACACTTGCAATCACAGATCACAAATAAAGCATTTTAGGATATGGTATCCTTAAAAGAAGTTTGGCAATTGCACAACAGGAATGTTTGGCCATCCAGACCCACAAAAACTCCATATAATAAATTTACTGAAAAAAATAGAAAATTAATCTATTTAAAAATTAGAACCAAAGGTTATTATATTTAGGACATATACCCCATATAATTCTCCTGTTTGACCAGTGAGGAAACCAGACATGAGCTGGCACTTAATGACTGATTATAGGTGGCTGAATGCCAACATGGGAAGACTCATCCCAAACATTACCAGCCTCAGTGCCACCCTGCAAGCAGCTGCACACAAATGAATGGCAGTTCTAGATGTAAAAGACATGTTCTTTACAGTTCCACTTCAGGATACTGGAGAAATCATATTCCTGAGTTTTCCATACAGCAAGACCATTGTATGCATTAATAAGCAAAAGCCAGACTTAGGGGTGGCTTGATAGTCACAAAAGGCTTTACAAACGCTAACAGAAGAGTTAAAAATATAATTATCACTTGGGGCAGTTCATTCCAATGATCTTAAAAGAGCTGAATGGGGTTTTGCTGAACATGGTACTTACTGAAACATGTTCCAGAAAGGCCCACACAGATCTAAACAACCATTAGGGTTCAGTTCTGCAGCATTAAAAGATTCTTTAAGAAGAAGAGATAAACTCTGACTCAGAGAAGAGATATACTCTGATTGGGAAAAGGGATTACTATCTCTGACCTGACCTCTTAAACAAGTAGAAAAAATTCAACAGCAGCAATCTGTGCAAATCCAAAAACCTTTTAATCTGTTAACCGGTATTAAGAAGGGCTGTACTCCCCGAGGTGGGATTGCACAAAGACCAACAGTGCACAAATGCTGTGCACATGTCTCAGGAGTCACAGGTCCAATGGATACAACTGAAGGGCCAACAAAACCTTAAAACCCAAGCAAAACTAGACAGCCGTGATCCCAGATATGCTGGCTTTGCAACAGCTACATAAGCCTAGTGCTATACTTGGTGCTCCTGCAGTTACATCATACTCTGAAGTTAAAGACGTCTGGTTCACTGATGCCTCAGCCAAACACTTAGATGTTAAATGGAAGTACAGTTACCAAGGGAACATCATGAACCTGGGCCAGGAGAGGGTCAGGCTGGATATTAGGGAAAGGTTCTTCCCCCAGAGGGTGGTGGGCACTGCTCAGGCTCCCCAGGGAATGGGCACGGCCCCGAGGCTGCCAGAGCTCCAGGAGCGTTTGGACAGCGCTGCCAGGGATGCACAGGGTGGGACTGTGGGGGTGTCCTGCGCATGGCTGTGAGTTGGACTGGAGTCCACTGGACTGGACTCCACTCCTTGTGAGTCCCTTCCAACTCAGGATATTCTGTGATTCTATGGATAGGGCTCTGAGCAATCTTGTCTAGTGGAAGGTGCCCCTGCCCATGGCAGAGAGTTGGACCAGATGGCCTTTAATAGTCCCTTCCAACCCCAACCGTTCTGATTCAATGATTCCATGGTGTCAAAGTGTGATTAGCACAGCAGGAATTGTTTACAACACTGAGCTTGTTTTTAGGCTCACTGGGTCACACATCTCTCCTCGACCAGCTAAGCCAGGCTGAGATTGAGCCCCATCCTGGCCAGAAGCATCTCTTTGCTGATTATGCACCTTGTTTGCAAGCCAGAAAGAGCTACTGAGCACACCTATCTGCTGAATGAGTGACTGATGATGCCACAAGCACTGAAAAGCATAATTTTAGAAAATCCTTTCTACCACCCTTTGTTGTTGGTGTCTGCATTAGGGGTTTCCGGTTGTCTTGGTTGTTCCTCTGTGCATAACAACTTTGACTCCATGTATCAGAAGGCTTAGGATAGTTTTATTATATTTGGCTCCATGTTCCAGGCCCGAGGCTTAATGCCTCTTATAATGCAGCCTGGTACAATGTTTCTTTGCAAAGCTTTGGCGCAATCTTAGTACATGCTTTCTTCTCAGTGCCTAGTACAAGAATGCCCCTTATCATACTTAATTCATGGGCTGGTACCCAAGACCAGCTCCCTCTTACCATTGGTCAGAGAGAGATAGAGAGAAAAACACCAGATGTGTGGCCTTGAGCAGGACACAGCTTAGAGAGATATGTTTACAAAATATCTCTGAGAGAGTGATGTTTCTCTTGGGAACAAAACCTAGCAGACTTGCAGAAAGCCAGAAACCATCAAGACGACAACCCTTGGGTTTTTCCAAAAGGTGCTCCATAGCCTTCTGTCCCAGCAGGGATAAACTGAGCAATACACACCTCTGCACAAGCTGCATGCAGGTGAATTTGTCCACAGCATCTCCCAGGGATGTAGGGATGTTGTGCCTCCTCCATGGTGCCCAGCAACTCTGGCTCTGCCTACTGCAGGCTGGCTTGGCAGAGGCTCTGCGCTGCAGCTTCAACACGTGCTTGTATTTGCCAGAGTTCCCATGCCCTGCAGACTGCGTTGGTAGCCCTGTTACACCAGTCAATGGCACTGTCTACTGGAGCATGAGTCTTTCAACCATCCATCATTCCCAGGAGGCTGCTCATTGACCCTCTCTGCAGGCTGGAGACTGGGGTGCGGAATGCTCCAGCACTGAGGCCTCCACTCCTCCACCTGCCCAGACCTTGGCCAGAGACATTTCCACAGCTTTGCAGAGCAGTGCCCAAGTGTTGCTGAAGTGACACTGATGTTGCTCTGCACGCAGCAAACATTTACTCTCTGCCCTCTCACTGTGCCTCCACCAGCTCTGTCAGATCTTCCTCTCAGCACATCCTGTCTCTTCTCACCTCTCAGATGCTCTCTTTCCAACCAATAGTCCCAACACACTCTGTACAATCCATGGTCTGCCTGAGGCACTGAATCTCTTTGCAATGCAACTATCAGCAGCTGCTTCCCAGAGCAGAGTCTTCCAGTTAATTATGGAGGAAAGTAAGAGCTGAGGAGAGAGTCCTCGTTTTGTACGAAGCTGGACAAGGAACACAGAGCTGCTGTTCCCTGGAGACTTCCTCTCTTCCAGCCAGAAAGCCTATCCCTACACAACTTGATATTTATCTGCAGGGAGAGGACCATCTCTACAGCTATCCCAGCACGTTGCCTTTGGGGTGCCAAACACATCACTGCGGCAATAGCAAATCCCACTTGCTCAAGGAAGTCACTGGCCATGTGTGATTCCAGAATGCTATTTGTGCACACCAGGTTCTAGGGTCTCAGAAAAATGGGACAGACTGCACATGCTCATTCCTCCTCAGATAACATCCCAACTCAATCCCATTACTTGCCTCCAGGCTACACAGACACTTGCCCCGCTCTGCTTTGAAGCCACGGAGATGAGAACAGGGCTCATCCCACCAACACTTCTGTTCCACCCTCAAGCCAGACTTTGGGCAAGTGCTTCACCTGCATCAACTGTCCAGTGACAAATGCTCAATTTCCCAATTTCCTTGCCACCTTGGGTGAAAACCCGCAGAGCTCACCACGCCTGCCCGTTCCTCCATTAATTCGGCCACCTGGCTCCTCAGAGATGCAGCTCTGCTCCCTCCCCAAGTAGGACACTCAGCACTTGGAGCTCTTCCCTCTGCACAAGGGGAATGGAGCAGTACAAGTCCTGCCACATTCCTCAGCTGACAAAACCTATTCAATGGCAACTATAACTCCCTGGGAAGATACGATAAGATAAGTTAAAGAATTTACAGCTTACCCAAGCAGCTGTGTGAGCTAAGAGAGTAAAAAACATGACCTGGTGTCTTCAAGCCAGCACCCAGCCACCTGCAAGGCTCCCATCCTGCACTCACTCCAGAGTAATCCAGAGAATGATTTACATTGCCCTGCACCCTGCTGTGCTGTTTAATCAGTTGGGAATTCATCCTGTTGTCCCACCCCACTCCCCACTTGGGAAGCACAGCTAAATCTCAGCACTGGTCTGCAAAGGATCTTTCTTTGAGAGCTGTGAGAGCACTGGGGAGTTGTTTTCTGTCCCTCCAGTTAGCCTGTTGGGAGGCTGGCTGGGTACAGTAGCACCAGTTTATGCTCCAGTATCTTTCTGCATCTCAGTTCTGCTGAGGCCATGCTGGTAGCAGAAAGACATAAAGGTTGGGCAAAAAGCATGCTCTGTGCTTGCAGGCTCCACTAATGCATGGCAGTGGTGCCCGAACCCTCATGCTGGCACCCTGTGCTGAATGCCATGCCCATGCACACCCCTGCCCAGAACACTCCTTGGGAGAATCATCCCAGAAAATCCCTCTGGGTACCAGCAGAAGGGGACTCCTTTGGCTTGGCCTATTGTTTACATGAGTTGTGGGACCCTCTCACAGCACTCCTATCTTGACCTGGATTCAGCCTGCTAGAAAACAGCTATTCTCAACCTAAAATGTCTAGTGTTGGCACATCTGCTGTCACGCTCATAGCATGTTGCAGCAACTGATGCACATGGGACTGCCTCTCAGACCAATGCCAGTTCCTAGCCCTGGCTTTGGCTGAGGAGCTAAAGCTCCCTGCTATGGCCACCTGCAGCCAAGTATGTGCTCAGCTGCAGCCAGCTCTTCCTCACCTTCCCTGAAGTCAGAGGAGCTCTCCAAATCTTTTCATCTATCCTACTCCTTGCTCACCAGTCAATCTAGATATTCACAGAATCACAGGGTGGTTTTTGTGGGAAAGGACCTTAAAGACCCTCTCATTCTACCCCCTGCCATGTGAGGCTGCATCTTGACCCTGGAACAGAACCCTCCCTGTGCAACCAGTATTTCCCAAGACAGTCTCCTCCTTTTTTTTCACTCCACCATCAAGGCAATTCTGGTTGCTGCCTGTGCTCTGCCCTACTTTTCTCCAGCCCTGCTTCCACTGCTCACCTGCACAGGTGGCACTAGGTCACCCATACCTCCACATGTCAAATCTCCTTGAGGGATACATTGTATTACTCTGTCCGTCTGCGTCACTCATCAAAGGCATCCACATCCTTGAGCAAAAACAATCCCACAGATGGGTTTGTCTTTGCTTGAGGTAGAATGGATCCAAACTTACTTCCTTAACACATTCTTCACATGCACCACAGGGATTTTATCCCCTTCTACAGTACAGAGAGGTTTTGATTGGGCAAGGCCAGCTCGATTGGTGGACCCTCTGGCTTTAACTGACAATGTGGCCTTCACTAAATATAAATCCCAGTGTTTGAAGGTCCCACCACCCATTGATTCCAATGTCGTTTTTAACAGCACATTGCACCATTCCACTTTCCCAGGGTCTGATGCATGACAGGGAATATGGTATACCCACTCAATATCTTGTGTTTGTAAGGTGTAACACCTTGCTCAGTGTTAATAGGCCAGTTCCTCCGAACCTTTAACAGAGACCAGGTGTTTATAATGATATTTTTGAAATTAGTCCCACTGTCTGACTCAATTCTTTCAGTGCTGCCATGTTGCCACAGGATTTGTTTTTCAAAGGTCAAAATGGTGTTCCAGGCAGTGGTGGAAAGCATGGGGTATGTGTCCAGCCACCATGTCATGCCTTCATGTCATGTCACTCCAGTCATGCCTTCTACCATTGTCAGCACATAATGCTTGCCTTGGCAGCAGGTTTGCAGCAGTGTGATACAATCGGTCTGCCAGGCCTCCCCACACTTACATTGACCACTACCCCCCAGATCACAGGAGCTTTACCCACTCGGCCTTCTTGATCACAGCACACTTTTTGCAATCATGAATTACCCAGGATACAATGTCCATAGTTAAGTCCACTCCTTAATCATGAAGCCATGTTGCATCTCTTCCTTGATGGCCTGAGGTATTATGGGTCCACTGAGCCAGAAATAATTCACCCTTGTGATGCTAGCCCAGACCTATCTGAGACACTTTAATCTTGGCAGCTCAATCCACCTGTCCATTGTTGCAACACTCTTCAGTGTCTGACTCTTATGGACATGTGCATCCACATGATGGACTTTGACAGCCAACTCCTCTGGCCAGGCCCCAATGTCTTACCAAAATTCAGCAGCCCAGATGGGTTTCTCTCTGTGCCGCTAGTTGGTCTTTTTCCATCATTCCAACCACCCCCACAGAGCATGTGCTATCATCCACAAGTCATTGTAGAGGTAGAGTGTTGGCCATTTCTCTCACTCAGCAATATCTAAAGCCAGCTGGAAAGCTTTCAACTCTGCAACCTGATTGGATCCACCTTGTCCCTCAATACCTTCTGCCACTCACCGTGTAGGGCCCCATACAGCAACTTTCCATGTTCAATGCATCCCTGCAATAAGGCAGGAACTGTCAGTGAAGAGAGCACATTGGTTTTCATTTTCAAGTAGCTGATTATATATGGGTGGGGCCTCCTCAGCACATGACCTTCTCCTCCTCCTCTTTGATGACAGTCTGAAGTTTTCACCTTAGGGCCAGTTTGTAATGATTTCCAAGATCTCAGGGCCATTGGGGTTTCCTATCCAAGGCTGCTGTGTGATCAGACCAATCCACTTACTCCAGGTAATATCAGTGGTATGATGTATGGCAGAGACTTTCTCTTTGAACACCCAGCCCAGCACTGATAGTTGGGGTGCCAGAAGGAGGTGTGCTTCAGTGCTAATCACTTCTGAAGCAGATCAAACCTCTTACCAAATGCCAGTATCTCTTTTTTGTTTGGGGTGTAACAGGCCTCAGATTCTCTGCATACCTGACTCCAGAACCCCGGGGATGGTCCTCGAGTCTCCCCAGGTACCTTCTGCCCGACGCTCCAGAAGGATCATTCTTCCCGGCTGTGGTGTCGACCACATTTTTCTCACCTTGTCCTGTCCTGACTGGCTCAAGAACTACTGCATCAACAATCTCCTGTTTAATTTGTTTCAAAGCTTCTTGTTCTTCAAGACACACTTTAAATCATTCTTCCCCCATGTCACATGATAGAGAGGGCTGACAATCTGACTGTACTCTGGAATATGCATCCTCCAAAAACCCACAGCTCCTAGGAAAGCCTGTCTCCTTCTTGTTGGCTGGTGGGGACAAAGCTGATGTTTTTTGTCTATATTCATTGGAATTTGACATCTTTGAGAGAGTACCTTTCCCTCACACTTGACAGGAGCCACCTCCACAGGTGAGAGTTTCTGTCTTCTTCCCAATTCCCTTGTGTCTTGGTTTGAAAGACAGGTGTCTGTTGAGGAAGGAAGGAGCCTCTGTTGAAATGGAATACATGACCCCTTCCCTCCGAATTATTAAGAGGCTTTCAGGTAAAGATATGGGGAAAGGAAGAGATGTTGTTTAGTAGTGTGTATACCAAGGCAAACAAACAACGACTCTGGCATTAACAACAAACAGACCCAGAGAGCCAGTCCCAGCCTTCTCTGGGCCGCAGGCCATTTCCCCTTTGGTGCAGTTCCGGGCACAGCCAGCAGGGGCGCGGGTGGCTCCCGGCCAGGCAGGGCGGGTGCGATGATTCCCCCGTGGCTGCAGGGGGCGCTGTGGCGCGAGCTCAAGGAGCACACGGTCGTGGCGGCTGGACCGGGATGGGAAGGGGGGGAGAAAGGGGCAGCTGCTCCCAGTGCCCCAGCTCTGGGATTCTGGGAAGCAGCAAGCTGAACAGAAAAAATGAGAAAAAAAAATACCCCCCGGGGGTAGACGAGTAGTTGGAACCGCAGCTGTAGTTGGAACCACAGGGCATCGCAACAGGGCACGGGGTGCAGGGCTACAGTGCAGCGAAAACTCGGAGCAGTGGCAAAAAACCAGCATGGGCAGGGCCATGGCAGCCCGGCTCTCAAGCAGATGGTGAAAGCCCCTTTTTTTAGTGAGGTAGGTGTTAATATAGTCCCAGTTCAGTGCCTGCTATCCCAAGCAACAGGCTAACCCCATAGTAGAAGAAGCAGGACTAGGTTGGGCTCCAGCAGCGGCAGCGAATTCCCTCCCCCAAGCAGCAGGTCCAACTGTCCTCCTCCGAAGNAGCTGTCCTCCTCCTAGGCCGAGAGAGAGAGAGAGAGAGAGAGGGAGAGAACTAGCAGCTGCCATAGCTGCATCTTTTACCGGCCCAGTTCTCTCCGTATCTCTGCCCCTCTGAGAGATACTTCAGGTAAGTGCAGCCAGATGCCTGTTGTAAAGGGCTCTATTTGTTGTAAAGGGGTAACGGCCACTTCTTATATGATGAGGCCGTTTAGCACTGTCATGCCAGGAATGGAATGAGACTCCATGATCCAGAAGGCAAGAGAACAAGCCTTTATTCTATCAAGAGCTTTATTCTAAGAACCCCATTCTAAGAAAAGCCCCTGTGTCGAAAACCAGCAAGGTTTTATCACCAGCCTGGCTAGGTCAGAGAGAACATTCCACATATGATTGGTGAGGGACTCCGAAGGACAAGCTATTGTAAATACCAAGTGCAAAACAAGATAATAATATAGTTTATGATTCTCTCCTCCAAGTTTTCCAGGCCAGTTATCTTAGTTCTTTCTACAGAAGAACTGAGAGCAATCACAGATGCCCACCTCCCCAAGCTTGGTCACTTCTTTTACCTGGTCGTTCGTTTCCTAGCAGCTTATGGGACAAAATTCTGTGAAGGAAAAAAAAAAAATAGTCCTAACCCCCATCACCTTGTCAGTGCCTACATCCCAGGACAGGGATCCCAGTTACTCGGTTTTACTACCACCTAGTTCCATATTGTGGGCCATGATACCGCAGCACCGGAGAGGTCAGGTCACTGGCTGGGGCTCTCCTGACTGGCAGCTAGAGTCTTTTCGGATATCCCACAGCTCACACAGGAACAGGGATTGGGTGATTGTCTCTGGCCCTGACTCTTCCTCCTGTTGTGAGGGCCCTGCTTCCTCTTCATCCCTCAGTACATAGATGGATTTTGCCTTGGATATCTTCTTCCATATAGGGGCAAGTGCTCCCGGTGTGGGCTGTTCCTGTGGTTCAGCTGCAGTTGGAGTACCTATGGTGCCTGTTGCTCTGCTTCCCTCCTCCTCTCCCTGAGAGTGCTGTATAGTATGGAGCACTGTCTGATAAACAGTAGCCAGGGCCAAACACATTGCATAACTTTGCACCTCTCTGGAACTGCCACAGCATTTTTCTTTCAAATATTCTCCCACTTTATCAAGATTCTGTAGTTATTCAGGGCTGAACTTCCAAACCACTGGAGCAGAACAGTCCTGTTTCTGCCACATTACATGCCACTCATGACTATCCACCCCTGGGGCAGATCTCTAAATGACATTCCTAAAAATCTCTTTTGTAACTCTAAACATGGTGTGGACCACACTGAGAAGACATGGATGACTTAGCAACAAGAACATGCTTTCCTTAACATAAAAGGGAAATTCAAAATCCTCAAAAGCTGTTGTCACAGGCTTGAAGGAGGAAAAGGTGGTGAAACCTGGGAAAAATCTTCCTCCCTTGTTCTCCCCACAGACTGGGTATGATTATTAATGGACCCTGAGAGGCAGCACCCAAGGACAAGGCAGAAGATCAACACGGAATAGGCATCCCAAATGGCCCTCATTGTCTTCCGTCTTACCATGTTACAAACCAATATCCCACAGTGCAGCAACAGAATGATCCTGATCCCTCGCCCTGCTCTCAAAAGGAGCACTGTGCTGGGTACAGAGAGTATATATGAAAATATAGACAGGGTGTGGTACCACACCCACATGAACAGACCAAGCAATGTTGTGGGCAATTGCTCTGCACCTAATACAACAAAGGCTTAAATCAAATTTTGTTTCCAACCCTCTCTGGGCAGATCAGTTGATACCTCAAGCCTTCCCATCCCATGCTGGGTGTTAAATAAGGCTGCTGTGATTTAGGAATAGAATTCCCCAATTTAGTGCTCCCACTAAAACCATGCTGCTGCTCACTCTCCCTCCCCCCTGCTCTGCCCCACCTGTGGGTGGCTGGAGGAGAATTGGACTCACAAAAGGCAAAGATAACAAGGCTGAGGTAACAATTTACTCAAAATAGCAATGAGAGAAGAAAACCAACAATAACAGCAAGAATATTAATAACATAAGTGTACAAAAGAGAGAGCGAGTCACATGCTAAAATGCTCACCCAGAGCTCAGAGCTCCACTCCCTGTGGCTTGGAACCAGCATTACCCCACCATCCTATGCACCACGCTCTGTCCTCCACAGTTACTCTATCAGAAGGAACCACTTCTTCCCACAAGAGACTCCCTTCCCCCACCCCAGCAATGCGATGAGGTTGTATAGAATAACCTCTGGGTCCTGGCCATGCACCTCCTGGCTACTGCAAAAATAAACCTTGTCCTGGTTGGAGCCAGGATACAAGCCAAGCAACCTCAACTGCTCCACATCATGTGAAGGTTTAATCCAACAGAGTCTACTGCATCCCTTTATAGAATGGTATAATACATAAAATCCCATTCCAATGAGAAAAACCCACATTTATTCCTGGATGAACTTAACTAAGAAAATGAATTTATGGCCCATGAAACCCCTTAAGTTTAGCACAAAGTAGTCCATAGTACATGGATTGTTCTTGGATACTCTCACAGGCAATACTTAAATTTAAAGCAAACAGTTGCCAGGCTCCTGCTGTGTCCCACACACCTTACATTGCTCCCTCACTGGAACAAAAGCTATACCAAACTATTTTCTTTTACATACAGATGAAGCCTTCTGAGATGTCAATGGAACCTATACTTCTACCCCAGAAAAGAGGCACCTGTAAAGCACGGTGACTGGGGCACGCTTTAGACTTCAGAATATTAAATCAAGGCACTGAATGTGCCCAGCTGAAGTGTGCTCTCATTTACACAAAAGATGTGCAGATCAAAAGATCTGCATCCTCACTGAAAGAGCAAATTTATGAGCTCAGCTGAAAGAGCCAGGCACTGAAGACAGGATGGAGCACATGACCCGCCCCATTAGCTCTAGCCATGTGCTTCTCCTGCTGTTTTGTAAAATTACTAAGGCTATAAATTTATAAAAAAATGACTAGGTTGGTTAATGCAAGTTGAGCAGAGCCTCCTGAGGAATTCTGCTACAGAATATCACCTCTTTCTGAGACAAGTCCCAGTGCAGATCATGCAGGGAACAGCAGACCTTCTGGTAAAAACAGCTGTCACTTGTCTATGATATAATATTTTAAGATTAAAAAGAGCTTACTAAGTTAAATTATCATCTCCAACAACCCTAAAGAACAAGACAGGGCATTCAGATTAGGTTAGAAGCTCTCTCAAGTTTTATCTGCAAAAACTTCGGGCACTTACTGTCCATTCTCCAGGTCCTTTATGTGGCACACAGATGCTTCTACCACATCCTTTGGGTTGTGGTAGGGGTTGCTGGCAATTGGATGCTCCTCGAGGTGGTAGTGCCGGGCAGTCCCATTGACTTTGTAGATCAGAGGACTAGTTTTCCCATTGGGTGACATCTCCTCCTTGCTTCTCTCCTTCTCAGGTATCACAACTTCAATTTTCACTTCAACTGCAGGAATAACCCAAAACCTTTGTTAAAATGAAGCCAGAGGTTTTGTTGCTGTTCACTGTTCTATCACTCCTTCCTTCCCTGAACTTGGAAAATGACATCAAAACAGATATTTCTTGTTGGCTTGACTTGGAAGATAAAACATTTAACATCAAGCTTGGCTTGATTACCTGAGCCCATTATTCCTCTGTTCTGGCACTGGGCACTTTGCATTCATAAAGTACATATTCTTGAAAGCAGACATGAGTCATTGATGCAAAACAACCTCTCAGGTACAGTTCTTGTCTTGTTTAGTGGAAAACAGCTTCAGGCAGCTCCATATGAGGCATGCCAAGGTCTCTGGGGCTTAGACAGACTTCAGAAACCCCTTTAATTGTTTGGAGGTAATGTTAACTGAAAGAGAAAGCCAACACTGCATGGTGCATAAAGCTCCTTCATTAGATGGAGACCAATTAATATAGAACTAGAAATATCCAAAATTATTTCCACATGAGGTTTTGAGTGTGGAGTGGCAGTAGGTAAGAGAAGCAAGGATGGTCCATTTTTTCTCATGTGTACACCAATGAACACGTCTGACAATAAATCATCCCTGTCCTGGGGACCAGAAATCCCAGGGACACACGGGAGCAGAGACAGTGGGGAGCAAAGGTGCTCTCCTCAGCCACCCAGGTGAGAACATGCAGAAGTTACTGTGAGGGTGGTGAGGCCCTGGCACAGGGTTGCTCCGAGAAATTGTGTCTGCCCCATCCCTGGAAGTGTCCAAGACCAGGTTAGACAGGGCTTGGAACAACCTGGGATAGTGGAAGGTGTCCCTGCCCATGGCAGGGGGTGAAATTGGATGAGCTTTAATACCTCCTCCAGCCCAAATCATTCTGTTGCTCTGTGCTCATACAAGCTCTCTGAAGGCAGTGCTCATCTACCCTCCCCACAGGCCCACCCAGCTACACCCCCACGCTCCACTCCATGCTCGGGCTGGGAAAGCTGGTTACAGCAACATCGGAAGCCACTGATGAGCTCTCACATCACAAAGTGGAAAACATCACTTTATCTCCTAGGGACTTCATCAAGCTAAGCTGTTAATATAATAAACACCAGGGAGTTCTACAGCAGGCCAGGGGAAAGTGCTGGAGACTGGTGAAGTGTCTCAAGTATATGGGAAATCTTTGAGCTTTCCCCATATTTTAAATGCCATGAACAGGAAAATCTGTGTAGAAGACAAAAGTTAAAGTTCACAAACTAAACAGGTTAAGGAAAGGCAGAGGAAGGGTAAAAACAAGCCCTTCAGCAAGGTTTGTGAATGACAGGGATGCTGGGTCTTCCCAGCGTCATCTGTTGTCCCAGACCTTTCATCGCCAGAATACTGAGAACAATGGAAGAACAAGTCAGGGAGAAGGTTGTTCATTTTGGAAGGGAGAAAAGCAAGTGGCCATGGCCATGCAGGCCCTGGAGGCAGGCAGCTGTCTCAGGAGTCCTGCACATTTTTGCTGTTTGTGCCTGCTCAGCAAGGCAAGGGATGTATGGGTTTTTGCCAAAGTGCCAAATCTCTGTGCTCACCTGGGAAAGATTGACCAGGGGTAGTGACAGACAGATCCAGGAAAGTGATTTTCTGTGTATGAACATTGAACCAACAGAAAACATCACCTTCTGCTGTGCCCTTGCAGCTGCAGGAGTTAATGCAAATGAATAGGCCCACTACCATAAATTTAAAAACCCACATTGCTGTGAGCAAATCTGTTCCTGGAACAGAAAGATCCCGGATCTCTTCCTTCTAGAGAAGCAGCCCAGCTGCTGCAGGCATCCAGTGAAGAAACTGCTCTCCATAAGCACCGCTTTCCTGGGGCATTGGGAGAAGCAGACACAGATTTTCCAGGACAGTGTTTGGAATTATAATGAATATCCATTTATGCCAGTCCCAATGAAATACTTTTGGCTCAAGAAACAGGAGGCTGATGTCATATGATTTCACAGTCAATCTGCAGAACATGTGGTGGTGCATCCTTGCAGCCAGACTGTGGAGCCAGACCATGAGACAAATGTTGGGCAAAGCTGGTGGCTCTGAGCCCTAATGGTGAGGGGGACATGGATATCAGTGAATTCGCCCTGCAGAGAACAATTCCCATCTCTCACTTGGCTGATACCTCAGGACTTTTGTTTTCCAGAGCACATTTGAGTCAGGTGAGCATATGGAGTGCCCACTGATTCAAAGGCAAATGAATCTGCAGGGATGAAGATGGAAATGTAGCTCTGAGCTTTTCCCTCCTTCCTCAATTAGAAAAGCATATGTAGGAAGCAGCAGGTCTCTGGCACTCAGCCATCCCCACTTGGCACCCACCAACACTGCTGGACAAATGTCCAGAGGAAAAGAAAAAGAGTTGTAAAATCTTTCTTAATTTTGTCCCCACATTTCACTGCTTGCCTCTGTGGGGGGCATATCTCACTTGCCTCTCAGGAACCCTTTTTACCCCCATTTTCTCCTCCTTCTCATGCCTCTCAGCCCCTTATGGGGTATCCCTCTGGCCTGAAACCTGCATTCCTGAGGGATGATCGCTCCATGAATCCAGGGCTAAGCAGCACCTGAGCTGCTCCAGCAAACTGATTCAGTTGCCATCAGGGAAAATGACATTTAAATGAAATATTTATAAACCCAAGTTTAATTTCATCCAATTGGTACAATGGGGCTGGGGCCAGTGTGTTCCAGCTCTTTGACAGTCATATCCAGTAACTGCTAGAAGAGGGTCTGGACTTTAAAGCAAACTGTTTGGAAAGTTTTAGGCATGTGACTACAAATCTAGACAGTAGGCAACTCCTCAGAAATATAGGAAGAGATATGAATATAAATATAGATATTGATACATAGGTATGGGCATAAAGCTATAGATACAGATGATAGAGATAAAAATATAAATAGAGATGTATATATGTATAGGTATAGATATAGATGACAGAAAGAGACAGAGGTGTGCCTGCTTGCCCTGTGCCACCAACATCACTTATACACATATGTATGTATGTGTGTGTAGGTGTGTGTATAAGTTCATGCACATTTTAAAGATATCTCTATAGATACACACTTACATAGATGAAGAACCAGAAGGCCAGAGCTGTAAATATTTTATAAGAATACAGAAAAAAGCAGAGAAACCAGCTGAGCATTAGCAAGTGCTCATATCACATATCCATATACACCTCAGCACTGCAAGCTCTCATTATGTGCAAATCCTGAGTCAGCTCCTCAAAGTCACAGAATCATTTAAAATACAAACTCTTGATGAGGCTATAAATTCTGACCCAATTTTTTTTTTTTTCTCAGGTTTTCAGCTTTTAGGTCAAGCACTGCTGGGATCCTTCACACACAATCAGGAACCATGTCCCAACACCATTCATCACCGTTGGCTCAGGTGTTGTTTTTCTCTTGTGGCCACAATATTCTTGTGCTTTGCCTTGATGTCATTCACACAAGCAGTCAATTCTTAATATCCTATTATATCTCCTGTAAATTTATTCCTTCTCCATCACTACTCCCAGACTTGTGGAACAAGTCAAAGCCTCTGCTTGCTCTTGGAGAGGTACTTTAGATGTGAGACTGGAACTGCTGACATCGACAAAGCAGGGTGCTGGCAGGTGGCTGGGCTGCAGTGCAGGGTCACAGGCATTATTTTTAAAAAATTAGGACAATTAGATGCACCAATACTTCCTTATCACAGGACTGGGTTCCCAGTATGGCTCAGAGCCCTTCTGGAGGCTAAATTTAAATTATGAATATCTGGCCATTGAAAGGTTGTACCTCCGGGTACCAATACTTAAAATACTAGAAACCAGGAAAATACCGAGTTAATATGGGAAGAGAGAATTGACATGAGCCAAGAGCTGACTTGAACCAAGGGGAGTCTGGTTAAGATGAAGATGACTGGCTATAGGGAATGGAGCAGCTGAGCTGGCAAGGGGAGAGCAGTGTGTCTGCCTTCCTCAGACCTAAAACCTCACAATGCCTCAGGGTGTGCCACTTCAGGGCTGCAGGCACAGGGCAGAGGAGCGCTCAGGACAGGGAACAGTCTCGTGCTGGCTGTATGGTGCCAAGAGCTTTGGGAGCAGTGAAAACCAGAAATGCATCAAGGGATGATGCTGGAGGGACCAGCAGGCACAGCCAGAAATCTCAGTTTATTCCAGCAGAGTTTATTTTCCCAAAGCCAGCACAGAGGAAATCCACCACCCGGGACATGTTTGGGGCTCACTGTGATCTGCCAGAGCTGCACTCTCCAGGCATTCCCTGGGCTCGCCCGCCCCACCTCAACTGCAAGCCCCAATGACACTGTCTTCAAGTGTTCTCAAAGACAGTCCAAACCGTTTCTATGGACCACTTCTCCCCTCCTTCCAAGGCCAGGCTGGACAGGGCTTGGAGCAACCTGGTCTAGTGGAAGGTGTCCCTGCCCACAGCAGGGGGTTGAAACTACTTGGTCTTTACAGACCCTTCCAGCCCAAACCACTTCATGATTCTATCATTCAGTTAAAAATTACAGAGGTAATGACAAAACCACCATGTCAAATGTGTGTGGCTCTGCTCTCCCTCTCCAGATGCTCTGTCAGCAAATGCTACAGTCCAAAACCAGAAGGTAGGACTTACCAACCAAGGCTGGGGACAAGCTCAGAGCCAAGCTCAGGTCACACAGTCAATGGCACCCCCTCCAGCGCCCTCCAGCAGTGTGCAGCATCCCTGGGAAGGGAGCACATTCCCTGCTAAATGCATCCTCCGTGCAAGGGTGAAGCCCACCCCAAGATACTCCATGTGCTGGGAAGCGACTGCTCCACCATCAACCACTGAGACCAGCAGAAGAAGAAGAATCACAATTTATAGGTTTTGAAGCCACTCTCCCAACACAGAGACAGAGCTGCCACAGCTCACACAGAGCTGCCACATGATGGTTCCTTACACCCATTATCCTGACCTGGCTGCGCTATGGGAGCAGGTGCTGAGATACCATGCAGGCTGCCAGCTGGGCAGCTCATCTCCAATGCATCACACACCCGAGACAAACCCAAGGAGAAAATTATGCAGAGATTGAGAACTAGGCCTTCAGAAGAGGATCTGGCATCACGGGACTGCAGCACTGGAGATAACAGCAGATTACTTCACCGTATGAACATAAGCTCTTAATTAAACACTGAAATATCTGGACAGGGATGGGCACTGCAGCAGCAGCCAGACCTCATGGCTGTCTGGCAGTACAGTCAGCACAGCTATTTAGGGATCCAGGACTCCACTTCCCAGAGCTCTTGTATCACTCATCTGCCCATCAAAAGGTGATATGTGCACAGTGCCAAAGTTATCTTGAGGGTGTTCAGGGCGACTGAGGGTCTCTCTTGTAATGAAGGAGATGGAGCAGATAAAGATCTCATGTACACCTTGAAAAAGTGCCCGAATCAATTTTGTTCATTTCAGGCTGCATCTGAAATATTCCCTTTATGTGGAAACAGCACTGATGGAGCAAATAGCTCTATTCTGTCCCTGCTTCTTATTCGAACAAGGAACAGGTGAATTCCTACAAATAGTAAAGTCTAGTACTCAGCTCTAATACTGTACAATTCCCATATGAAACATCAGTGAAACCCTTTGCTAAAGCAATCAGTATCCTCAAATGCCTGTGTTTACCTCCTTGCATTTGCTGATTTTATAAGCCTGGGATGAAGCCCCACAGTCAGTGCTGAGCTACCCAGGGGCTGCGGAAGGCTTGTGCAAAGCCTTTGAAGATGCTAATCCAAACCAGAGCTGAGGGATGGATGTGCATTGCAGGGTGGCATTTTCAGGCGTTTGGCCCTGCTATGCAAATACAGCTCACTCTCTCTTAGCTGCAAAAATCTGCAGCTAAGGAAAGCTGAGCATTGGTGTTCCAACACTGGTCTGAGATTACACAGTTTTGCTGATAGGATACAAAATTAAGTGGAGCTCATAGCAGAGTTTGTCACAAATTCAGTCAACAAAGGCATTTATTCCTGGATGTGTTTTTACTCCTCAGACATTCTAAGGAAACATATAAACAGGACTTTCACAGAGAAAACTTACAGGCTAGAGTGTCCAGTGCCATATTACCCTGGTGGTGACCCATAATATAATCACAGTATAGGTCAAGGGCAGAAAGCCATCTTTATTTTCTCATTGTGCCGTGCATAAAGGCAGGGACCTCACTCCATGGATGCTCAGTGAGGCACCACTTCTATCGCCCTTCTGACCTGTTTAGTCCTTCAACCTGAAATCCCTTCTGCCTCAGGCAGTGAAGACAAATTGCCAAGAAAAGTTCCCCGAAGGACATCTTTCCACCCACAAAGGCTATACAGGGATGCTGATTGGTCTGATAGATAATTACCATTCTCTGATTCCCCTTGCCCTGAGGCACAAGCAAGTAACAAGGACAAAGTCACCCTAAGCTCCCTCTAAGGTGGCCAAAACAAGCTGCAGGATGGGAGCTGGGAGCACTCCTCCATGGCAGCTTCGGGAACACTGACAGGACCAACCACCACTGTTGGACCCTGGGGTCCTGTGGCAGGGTCATGCAGGTAGGTGCTGCCAGGGGTGATGAGTATGGGTGATCACACAGTGCCTGCTCATGCCCAGCCTGCTCAGGACAAGGCTGAGCATTGACACTTCCACACCAGGCCCCCTTCAGCCAGCCAGTTTGCCTGGGCAGGTGGCACCACCCTTGCCCCTTGCACATACACCCAATCTTCCCCAAACTGTACAGAGCAGGGAGCCCACCCAGACCAGCCATGGAAGGAATGTGCCAGGCAAGGGGAGAATCTTTGATCTCCAGTAGTCTACAGCTGCTTTCCCTGCTGAAAGCAGTACAGATGGACAAGCTTCACCAAGAAAATAAAATCCCAACAGCAGAGCAGCTCCAGGACCTGGCCTGCTCCTTCACAGGTCATTCCCTTCCCACAGGGAAAGAAATAAGGGCTGGCCAGTGAGTGACAAAGCTGTGGCAGAAGGAAGGTGCTGGAGCTCCATGTGTCTATGCTGGGATAGCTGTCACCCAAACCTGCACTGGGACATGAGGGGGGCAACTCGGTTCCAGATCCAGCAGAAAGGTAGAAGCAGGTGGGTGGTGAAGAACAAGGAGATCTGACCAGGCAGAGACGCCTCTGTCGTGGTACAGGGTGAGCTCCTCTCCCACACACCTACCACCCCCCTAGCACTGCTGCAACCCCCCACAACCCCTGCCTTGGAGTGAGAGCACTGAGGAATTTGGGGTGGATTAAGAGCCCAGTAATCCTCCCTGCAGGAGCCGAGCATTAACATTCCCCCGGCCAGCGTCCACCGCTGACCTACTTGTCCCACGGGGACGGAGGGATGGGGGCCCCGGTGCGGAGGGCAGTCACCTGGTTTGGGCTTGGAGAAGCATCCTCCCATGGTGCCGGGTGGGACAGGCAGCGGGGGCGGGCAGGTCAGCGGGGGAGAGGGCACATCCTCGCATGGTACAGGGCCAGCTCGCGTGTCCCAGCTCCCGCGTCGATCCCCACCTGCGCTGGGTAGAAAAGCTACATAAGAGCTGGTACGGCCGGAGGGCGGGTGCAGGAAGGAGGGGAAGCAAACCCGTGATAGCGCTGCCGCCTGTGCCCACAACTGCCGGCAGCACTGTGGGCACACACTGTGGGCACCCCGGTGACCCGAGGTACATGGGGACAGCGACCTGCTGGGGTCACCGTGCTGGGAGACATCGCTAAATTCAGTTATGAAGTTTATAAATTCAGTCATCAAAGTTAATTACAAAAACCCTCATATCATTTATGGCCAGACTTTAATAACTTCCCAAAGCCCTGCCTTTGGGAATTAAAGCTTTAAGCACACAGGTCACAGCCCACATACAATGACTGAACCATAAATACATTTCAGTTGGGGTTTTTGTGTTATTATTAGGAGATTGAAAAAAAGAAGTCTGTTCTATTGCACAGTCCTGCAAGTTCCCCTATGCCAGTTATGCTAACTTCTGTAGAAATGCCATTGGCTTAGGAACAATTAATTATTTAGAGAAAGGGGTTTTCATATCAGACCATTTTGCATCAACTTTTTTTTTTTTTTTACAGTCAAGTTGTGTTTCTCTTATTAGCTTTGACTTGGGGTGCTCTCAGATTTGGTACAGGCTAAGAATTTAGATAAACCTTTCCAATTCCATTCCATGAATGAAAACAGCAAAGAGTCATCCAACACACAGGTAATAAAATAGTATATTTAATTAATTTTACTCATTCCTGAATTGAACTGCTTTACTGTGATTTTGCCATATATTTTTTTAGAAAGCCCTCTGATCTGGGCAGGAAGATAAATACAATTTCCGAATTATATTTTGAGACAGGCAAAGTAGATTTTTCTGTAGCTTATAAAATGCCTTGAGATCTTTACAATGAGAAGAAACTTGAGAAATGCCAGGAGAGAGATACCAAGCACCTTCTCTCCTTAGCTTAAACATCAACTCAAAATATCAGGATTTATAAAAGAGCAAATGCAAAATAAAAGATACCATGTGAGAAGGTGCATAAATGCAGAGGAATATTTGGGCGCAGTGGGGGAAACTGGAGTGGGGCTGTCACATGTAGTAGCTGGTGTAGGGCCCTTTGCCAGAACCAGCAGAAAGAAAAGGAAAATGCCTTTGTACCAGGCAAACTGATTCTTGAGTCACTGATATATCAATAACACAGGACAACAATTTAGCACATATAATGAAATACTGTCACTGGTGCCTTGGGAGCAAACCAAGTCCCCACTAACCCAGATTAGCTCTTTGCAGTGGATTTCCTGCAGCAGAAGTGGACACTATGGCAGCAAGACAGAATCATGCCCTGGCACCACTGCAGCATTACCTTGGGATGCTGCACATATGGGGGACCACATATGGGGGACCCCTGGACAGGTGGTGGGTTGGATGGCAGAAGGGTAGCTCCCAAATATGCCTCACCAGAGAATCACTCCAACTTCTCCAATCCTCCCAGACATGCTGATATGGGACTGGTTTCTAGCTGGCCTGGTTTGTTCTAACAAGGACTTGGGGGGATGTTCTGAAGAGTTCCTGAATGTCAGAATGTCTGTAATTCATCCAAGATGCATTTGCTTTGTTTGGACCTTAAAGATGGCAATTTGCAGCCATCACCTCAAGCTCACTTCACATCTAATTTCTCCACTGATGGTCCCTCCAGCCTTTCCAAGGCACTGAGACATCCACACCTGCCAAAGCAGGTCAGAGGGAACTCAGAGGCGTCCCTTCTCTGCTCCTAGAGTTCACCAGGCAAAACCAAAATGGTTCTTGGTTGGATTTTAGCTGATGCCATCAGAGGAGATGCCATCTGACTGCTTCCAGCCTCAGTCCCAGCACACACATGGAGATGCTTCAGAGTCACCTGAGACTTGGTTACAGAAAGGCACCAGCCTTCCCTGTCAGACCAACTCAGGGGACATAACAGGGCCACGTCACTGTTAGTGGCATCCAGAGGTATCTATCCGGAGATGGATCCTGCAGGATTCATGGCCAAAGCCATAAGCTCTGTTCGGAGAAGAAAATAAGCCCATATAAAACACAATGTAGCTGAACCCAGGATCACCTGTAAAATCTTGCTAGGTCCTGAAGGGCAACAGCCTGACCTGAACAAGGTGTCCATGCTCAGTAAACCAGTTCATCATCTGTTCCCTGAACAAAACAACACTGTGGCAGACAGCTGAACAGGAATACCTTCAGCATCTGCTCAGAGAGGGCAAGAAGGAGTGGGCTACCAACATATGAGGTTAACTGTTGTGGTGCTGAAGAACATACTAGTCCCATCCCTAAAAACTTTAGTGTGAATGAGGAGCCGGCCCTACACCATGCTGTCTGCAGAACTCCATCATCCACAGAGAGCACTGCCCGAGCATACAACCAGGGACAACAGCCTGCTCCCAAACAGGAGAAACTGGGAAAATTATCTAACGAGAAACATGGGAAACAGTCTAGTGCTACTGACCATGAGCACTTCCCCTGTATGAGATCAAAATATGTAAAATATGGCAACACCAAGCTTCAGTGCAAGTCTGGGATATCAGACCAGACAGCCCACCTGGCTCAGCCCAGTGTCCACTGCCCGAACATGGCCAACAACACCCATCTGTCACAAGCAAGCAAGAACAGGGCAGGAAGGCAGGGACACTCCATCCCACACTTCCCTCAGGGCTCAGAGCAGGATCCAGAGCCTGCACCACTTCTGAGCAGTGCAGTGCTGGCAGAGCTATTATTAGCACTGTGCTTCTGCTCTCTGCAGTGCCCCAGGCTCCTGTTTTAATCAAGTGCTCTGCTGTGACTCCAAAATCCTTTCCAAGAGCTAATGTGGCAACTGTATAACTACATGTGTATTAGTAACCTGTAGGTATAAATAATGTTTTTCCCCTGAGCATCAGTTTGTGTTTATTGCCCCAGTATCATTTCCTCACCTGGCACCCAGGTCCCTCCTATCCAGCTCTAGCATCTAGCAGCATCTGTCCTGCTGCTGTAAATAATCCTGCATCACCTGCCTAGAAATCTGGCACAGATATGAGCACCAAGCCATGATCTGTGACATGGACATCTCCCCGAGATGTCAGTTTGCAGTCCCAGCTAGCTCCAACTGGAGACCTTTGTGGAGCACTGAGCAGAGACACGCTTGTGCCACTGTTGACTGAGTCCCCTCAGCTGTGATTCATCTGCTGTGTGAGGGAACCCTGGTGCACATGGACACCAGCTGCCCCTGTGGCCTCGCCAGGCTCCTCCAGACCCCCTCACTGAGCTTCTGGCTGTACACCCACCTTTTTGTGAACATCACCTTGATCCCCATTGCCTTGGTCAGACCAGCCATGGGTGCCACCAGAAGAAGAAAAGGTGAGAGGGCTGCTTCTCATTCCCTTCCCACTTGTCCAGCACAAGTCCCCTCACCTGGTCCCCTGGACAGATAGAGGGGGTTTCTTCACCTCTCAAGACAGATCTGTCCCGTCCCCATTCCTCTGTCCCCTCCCCTCAAGCCCTGGACCCAATTTTCCTCTCCTCAGTAATGTGGGAGCTCCAGTGTCATCAAGAAGACAACTGATATGATCTCCTGGCACCAGGGGTTAGCAGGTGTGAGGCCAGAGAAGGCAGGGGCTCAGTGACAACTCACCACATGCTCTCAGAGAAGGGACCCTGTCCTGGGGCTGAAGCATGGAGGAGACAAAGATGCCAGAGCAGCTGCCAGCTCCTGAGGATCCTGGATATGTCTACCAGAATAAGAAACATCTCTGTCCCTGAGTCTTACAATCCCAGATCCTCCAGGCTTTGCACAGCCCTGGTCCTCCCACAGCTGCATCTCCTCTGCTGCCCTGTCGTCCTCTTGGGACAGACCCAAGCCAGCCCTAGGTCTGTTGGGGACACAGTTCAGGTTCCCAAGGCTCAGGAACATGCTCATCATTCCAAGGAAACCAGACAACAATGGATGCTCCATCCTGCCATCACCAGCATGCAAACTCCATTTTCCCAGGGAGCTCAGCATCATGTGCTCAGCTAGCCTTTCTCCTCTCTTGATTTCCAGGCACTACTGCTTGGACTGGCTTCCTCCCACAGCTGGAAATGCCTGAATTATCTCTGCCATGGGTCCAGCGAACCAGACTCCAAGGCCTTTTGTCTTCTCCACACAGGTGAGCTCTCTGCTTCCTTTGCAGTGCTCTGCAGCAGGATCTGGAGGAAAGCTGGGGGCAATCTGGCAGAGCACCTGGAAGACCTTTGAGGAGGTTTCTGAAGAACAACTGGAATTCAGTGAATAAGTGGGACATTGGGACCTGCCCTGTTCCCAAAGAGATGACTTCTGTGTCTTCATTGATATCACCAGTCTGAAGGAGAAGGGCTACAGGTCCATGGAAAGCCAAGGTCCACACAAGTGAGGATGAGGAAGGTCTCTTCTCAGACACACGCCAGGATGTCAAAGCAGAGGTCAACAAGCATATCTCCATAAGACATTCTCTGGGAGACATATCTCCCAAAGACATTCTGTCAGGATGAAGTGGAGAGCTTCCCCAAGGTCAAGGGAGAACTCCTCAGTACTGGAGAACTAATGAAAACCACAAAGGAGAAGCAGGCAGTGTGAGCCCTGGGGTGGCTGTTTCTCAAAGACAGTGGAATCAAAGAGCCAATCAAAGAGACATGACACCTCTCAACAGCTTTTAATGCAGGGAGCATTAACATGGCAGCTCTGAGGCAGTTGTGGTCATGACTATGCTGGTATTAATCTCCCATCAGGGTGGCACCTCTTGCTCTGCACCTTGTGCCCATGATCATGGAAGAATACTGTGAGCAGGGTGACATATCAGCCTGGATTTAACCCTAATTCTGCCTTAAGCTTTGGAGAATGGACTCAACACCCAACATGACAGGACCCACTATAATCTGGGGGTCCTCAAGGGTACCAGACCTTTTTAGATGGGTATCAGTGGGAAAGATTCAGTGGTCTACAAAGAACAAGAAAATCCATTCCTGGCACCTGAAGACTACCACAGATCTCCCTATCCACACATTTGCCAGATGCAGCACTCATTAAAAATGGGAACAGGAGATGTTGAAACATTTCACTTCCTCAACACTTTGGAGCACTGATGGTCTCCTGGTGGGACCAGAAGATTAATTTTTAATTAATCTGGAAATTAATTTTTACTCCCAGGATACCCCACTTCTGGAGTATTTTGTGGTGCTGAGCCCCCCTGAGGTGCCACCAGTAGAGGAAGGAAAGGGATTAGGCAGCTGTGCTGTGCCCTGGAGCGATGACAGCCCCAGGGGTTGGGCACAGGGGTTGCTCACATGCTCAGGTAACAGCTCATTGCCCCAACAGTTTGGGGTCAGGAAGGGTCTCCCTTGGAGATTGGCACAAATGCCAGGGAGCTTTTGCCTTCCTCTACAGCTCTGAACATCGCCCCCTGACAGGCTCCTCAGGGCTGTTCCTGGCCAGGGATTCCCTGCTGTGGCAGGGCCAGGAGTCCAGCTGTGTGTGTGATTTCTCCACATCTCTTCCCCATGGCAGCTTTGTTTTTCTATCTTTCAGTCACTTGTAGCATAGGTCTTCTAAGGCAATGTCCAACAGCTCTGCACTGAACAGGAGCTGCTGGTTTTTAACTGCCCCTGAATACAATAAAATTTTCTTTTTATTGAATCTGGGTTCTGTTGTCTGCAAACATTTGCCTATTTCTGCCATGAGAACTTTGTCCTTCAGGACCTTTATCAGTTCCCACAGATAATTTTTGGACTCAGAACGATGTTACAGCTAATTGAAGAGCTCAGCACTTTCTTATTGAGACATCCTTCATGGATGTCTCTAAAGGGTCCAGGTCAGGTAATTTCTTTTCTGCTCTTTTTAAGGACTGAGCTCCACATCTGGAAAACTTGCTTGTCTGCTCTGCAGAGTGAAGGTACCATGTGCCCGTTCCAGCCATTCACATCCCCAGTCACGAATACAAGAGGAGGGGGCAGCTGGAGTCTCAGAGCATCTGGTGTCACCATCCATGCTTGCAGTGAAGAGCTGGCTCTGACTCTCATCCCCGCTGTGGAAAAAAACAAGCCCTGATCCCAAACCATACACTATCCACTACAGTGCTGCCAATTCTCCATACATGCAAAATATTGTCTTTAACACAAAGCCAGCAGGAGCCATGGAGCAGTCCCAGCAGCAGACCTGTTTTGGTCACACCCTACAGGCAAAGTGCAGCACAGATCCCTCCACAGCCTCTCCAGCCCATCCCACAAAGCGTAGTTTGTCCCATGGGGCAGTCCAGGCTCTGGTCCCTGGACACAAGGACTCTGGTCCACCTGGTCCTGACCATCACCAGGACCCAGAGCTTTCTTTCCCATCTACCTCCTTACCACCCACAAGGGCACCTAGCAGTGGACCCCATCCCTCAGCCCCACCATCACCCTCTGTGGCTCCATCCCAACCAGACTCATACCCACCCTGACCCACCACACACCCCTGCCACTTCACCAGCTCCCACGCACCAGACTCACAGTCATTGTGTGCTCTTACAAGGGCTGCCCATTTCTCTCACTTTTCTGGGGATTTGCTCTAGTTTAACTCTTACAGTGTTTAGTCAGAACTAAGCAGTGGGCCACCACCCTCACCAGGTTCCTCCACACCTGTGCCAGTATTAGAAAGACTTTAGAGTGGTGACTCCACATCCCCCTGTCCTTGATGAGTGCATCCAGACTGTCCTTCTCCATCATAGCCTGAAGGCCCACTCTTGTTTCACATTAGTGCCACCATGCACAGTCTCATGCTCACCTCTCCTCCATCTCTGCTCAGTGGTGCAACTCCAGCCACCAGTGATGCTTTTCACCTCCAACTCCTCAGCCAGTTTCAGCTGCTTTGTGGGCAGAGGGCATTAATAAAATATGTAAGGTGGATCTCAAGAGTCCTGCAGTTCACCAAGCAGTACACCTGCCTCTGCTCCAGTATCCTCCTGGCCCTAGTGATCCCACCAGGAACCAGGCTTCAGCTCAGAGGTGCACCAGCACTCTCCCACAGCTCACCTCCCTGCCTCCCCAAAATCAGCCAGTCTCCACTGGTGTGGCAGATTCCCAGTCCATCTCCAAAAAGCGTGTCAGAGCAGGAGCCAACACAGACCCCATAGTGAACACACCATAGTCCTCGTGGTGCAGAGTGGTGGTGAAACAGTATTTGGGTTCCAGCTCTTGTCCAAGCACAGCCACACTATCAGTGTCCCACAGCCCACAGGCACCCTTCTGCCGTCCTCACAACCTGCAGAGATCATCTCCCCCAAAAACCACAGCAGCCACTGGCACAAAGTTCTACTGACACTCTAAGATGCCTGCAGCTCCTCTCTCTGATCACCCTGCAGCATCCTCCACTGCTGCAACACCCTGGGTGCCACAGCCCATGATCTCAATGCGGAACTCCCATGTTTCCCAGCAAGATCTGGCTCAGCAAAATCAAACTGCCCTGTCTCCAGGGCAAGCCAGACTCTGCTGCCAAAAAAAGCATCTCTCTCCACAGGACACAGGACTCTGAACATAGCCCAGGCATGGTTGGAGCACTGGGGAGCCCAAGGCTCTACCCCCACCCCGTGGACCATGCTGTGCACTCTGTGTTATCAACACCACCTGCAGCAGCCCTGCTCTGACCCCAGGGAGGGGCACAGGACTTGCCTGCCAAGAGAAAAGGAGACAGTGGGAAGAGAATCAAGTCACACAGAAGAAAGCGTGACAGGGGATGATGTTTTTAGGGCAGGGAGAGCTTGTATTTTTAAAATAATATGAGGGTGAAAACAGATGGTCTCCATCCTGAAGTTACCATTTTTGTCAGGAATCACACTACAACAGATGAAGAGTCCCACAACCCCTAGCTGTGGTTCCCAGATGAGACCAGCAGATCAGCCTTCCAGAATGGGGTGCTCAAGTGGGGGACCACCCCTATGTTCATGTCACTGCTTCTTATCCCTCCACCTCGAGGATACTGCATGCAGGACCTGGTAACACTGTGCAGACACGCAATGAACTGCTGCCCACCCTCTGCCCATGGAGCAGATGAGCCAAAATCAAGGGGGCTGGCACACAGGAACCCCATTTTCCTGTCTCCCTGGCACCCCAATCTCCTCTTTACCTTTCTAGCTTTTCACCCCACTCTCCCCTCTTGATAGCTCTCCAGCTAGCTTCCCCTTCCCTCAGCCCAACCCTCCCATTCCCACTTTTCTGCTGCCTGGCTTCTGCTTCAGGGTCCCCCAGCTGCTGACACACAGTAACTCTGACACCCTCAGAGCAGCACTGGACCCCTCCTTCACCACCTGTTCTGTCCTCCACCTTGCTTGCCCAGCCCCCTCAGTATAGCCCTCCCTGCCAAAGCTTTACCTCTCCAGCCACTTCCTGGTGGGGTCCAGGATTTGCTTTACACCCACCTGGAGAAAGCAGCTGGTTTGGCTTTGCCGAGTAGTTTCCTTTCAAATGGTCTCAAGAAACAGAAGCAAAAGTCACGCTGCAAAAACGGCGAGAGCAGCTCACGGCCACAGCGATGGGCTGCACGGCCCCGTCTCAGCGCGGGCAGGGAGGGATGCGGACAGGAGTGACGTGCCTGGTGCACTTCACCTGGTCACCAGGAGTTTGTGTCAGCGGCAGCACAGAGAGCTACAAAGCTGCCGTTTAATGTACCCCGCTGGCTCTCGAAGAAGTGCAGCGGAAACGCCGTGTCAGACCACAATCAGACAGGACTGTTTTCCTGGCTGCTGCTTCAGCAATTTAGCGGCTCCAGGTTAAAGGCTCATTCGGCAGAACTATCACTGCCACACCTCCACACACCTCTGTGAGCTGGACTGGGAATCATTAATCATGGGATTTGGTTCAGAGCATAAAGATTTGCCAATTAAAATCATAAATGTAGGAAATTCTCCCCGGATGAAGAGTGAGCGATGCAAAAATCAAATAATTTCACAACACGAGAGACCTTTAATTCCCATTTGCTCCACTACAGGCAGCCAAGCCCCTGCTGTGCTGTCACTGCCAGGTCCTGTTGCACAAAAGCAATCTGCATTCCCCACAGGAGTTGGAGCAGGGCAGAAGGAGTTTATCCCGGCAATGTTTTCCATGATTAAGAGCTACAGTATAACACCACAGTCCAGCTCCATTCATCACACTCAGATGCTCCCTCTCAAAGGAGACCATGCAGTTCATGGAACCACAGAATGTCATGAGTTGGAAGAAACACACAAGGATCATGGAATGGCTTGGGTTAGAAGGGACCTTAAAGCTCATCTTTTTCCACAGCCCTTGCCATGGGCAGGGACACCTTCCACTATCCCAGGTTGCTCCAAGCCCTGTACAGCCTGGCCTTTGACACTTCCAGGCATGGACCAGCCACAGCTTCTCTGAGCAACCTCTGCCATTCCCTCACCACTCTCACACTGGAGAATTTCTTCCTAATATTTAATATTATCTACCGTTCTTCAGCTTAAAGACATTCACCCCTGTCCAGGCAAGATCACGGTCCCCCGAAACAGCGACAAACAAAACTTGGGCAACACGCTGGCGGGAGGACATGACACAGGGACTTAAACCCCGTTCACGACAAACGCAGCTTTTCTCCGCGACCCATTTTTATGCCGCTTTGATTTCCTGGGCATTTGCTGAATCTCAGGAGAGATGAGGAGACATGAGGCGCTCTCGCGCCGCCTGCTCCCGGCTCCGACCCCGGCCCCGCTGGCAGCTCCGGCTGTAGAGGAGCCCCAGGCCCGCCGCGCGCCCCAGTAATCCCGGTACCCCCGTTGCCCTTGCTCCTGGGGGTAGCGGAAGCGCCCACCGACCGCTCCCCTCGGCGGAAGGTGCGGTGCGGTCCTGGACAGCGGCCATGCACTGGGAGCTCCCCTCACTTCACATCTTCCCCGGGACGGGTCCCCACCGCCCCCCGCACTTACCTGGGCAGCAACGCCGGTGCAAGCGCGGCGGGCGGAGCGCGGCTTGTCCTGGGGCGGGGCGGGGCGCGGAACACGCCCCCGCCGCGGGAGCGGAGCGGGAGGTCCCGCCGGCCCTGCCCGCTCTCCGTACGCGCGTGGCAGGGGGTCTCCGCTGGCCCCGGGCACACCGGAGCAGTTGGTTCTCCTTGGTCCCACGGGGCCGCCACGGCCGGGGCTATTCCTGCCCACCTGAAATACCCCGGCCCGGCCCTTCCCAGGTCACTTGCTTTACATTTTCGTTCTGGATTCACGTTTCTGCTCCCTCCTCGAAGACAAAGATCTGCACCACCCTCCGCTTCTTCCTGTCTGGAACCTTTCTTCTCCCGAGAAAACTCTTTCCCTCCCCATCATGTCATCTGGCAGTGTCAGCATCTGTGTGTGTCTTTTTCTATCACATGCCTCAAATCCGTTCTTTGATTTCAGTGGATGACTTTTGAGATCACCCTGGGTACAGAGGAAGGCTTTTCCCCCCTCAGATAGCTTGTCTCAGGTTGCTGCTCTCTTTCACCCCAAATATACAACCCCTGAAGCTTTCCAGGCAGATCACTGCTCTTCAATATCCAGCTTCAGTTCCTCCCGCCAAGTGGGATGAGAGGCTTAACTGGGCTGTTCATCTGCAGTTCTCACTGCTGTTAAAAATAAACTACCCAAGGATGAAACGTTCCAGCATAGAAGCTCCAGGGATCCATGTGCTTCCAGAGCCTTGGGAGATGGACAGTGGGTCCTCATGGAGCTGCCTCAATTCTAAGGCAGGAGAAATGATTCCATGTCCAGTGTCTGCAGGCAGCTGAGAAGGAGCATCCCTGCAGGTGGTGCTGTGCCTCCCTGGGGCATGGTGCAGAGCTCCATGGGATGTGGCATTGCTGGCAGCAGGGACCCCTAGCAGATCTCCATTACTCTAACTGGCACGCAGGATTTTTGACCTGTGGTGTGAAAAATTGTTCCTATGCAGCTGGCAAGCAAATAGCAAGAATTGAGCCTTGTAAGGAGACAGTAAATGGGTTTGCAGGGAATTATCCTGACAGCAAGCTCTATCACAAGCTGTGGGTAGCCATGCTTTCAGATGAAGGAGAGCTGATTTAAATTGGATATTGGAAAGAAATTCTTCCCTGTGAGGGTGGTGGGGCACTAGCACAGGTTGTCCAGAGAAGCTGTGGTTGCCCCATCCCTGGAAGTGTCCAAGGCCAGGTAGGAAAGGGCTTGGAGCAACCTGGGATAGTTAAAGGTGTCCCTGCCAATGGCAGGGGTGTGGACTAGAAGACCTGTAAAAATCCCTTCCAACCCAAACCAGTCTTTGATTCTGTGCTTAGCTGGTGCCACAAGTGGACAACATTTGGGGTTGTTTTGCTGCACCTTATGTCCGAGAAGGCTTATGTCTGAGCACCTCACTCCAGGGATGGGACTATGAGACACGAGCAGTACTGTGGGGCTGCACTGCCCCAGGAACAGCAAGAGAAGCAGCTCTGCCTGCAGTGGGGTGACTGGGCAGGAACCCAGAGGCATGGATGGCTGGAGGTCCTTCCTTCCCCAGAAACCTCACAGAGCTACTGGGTAGTGCGTGCCGCCATGATTGATGTTTCTTGGGCTCCTGGCACTAGCTCCATCACCCTGACACCACTCCCACACTGAGCACTGCCTGCACTGCAGTGTTGGTCTCTGAAATGTCACCAGTAGGTCCTGTCCCACTAGGCCCTGCCCAGCTCCTGAGCTGACACAGTCACCCCATGGTGCTTGGTGGGGTGCTCAGCCACTCTCCTGATGGTGGCAATGGGTGCTCTGGGGCCCAGTTTGCAGGTCTGCCCCAAGTGGGACAGTGGTGCCTCACTGCAAGGTTGACAGGGCCAGTGCCAGGCAGCTGCCCACTGTGCTGTAAACCCTTAGCTCTCTGCCTACTCTGCAGGTCTCAAGGAAATGACAACCTGCAGCCCTTCACCTCCCACCACCTCACAATTAATACCCCATCATGCCACTGCAGCAGGGACAAGGGCAGGGGGTGTCCCATGCAGCCTGGGGCAGGCAGAGACTGCCCAGCCCAGGCACACACTGGGAGGCCAGGGAGATGCAGAGAACTGGGTGATGGCCAGCTCCTGAGGCGACCCCATAACCCTGTGGTGGAGCCTCCGGCATCCCCAGACCGTTTTCCAGGCTGGATTGCAGCCTCTGCTTCAGTGTTTCCTTGCAAGAAAATTTCTGCCCTTGCCTGCTGTTGGGGGTTGGGATTTGGTTTTTCTCTCCTGTTCATTCCTTATCACCTGTGGAATTTTTTTCCATTGAGTTGCTAATGGGAACTGATGGCTTGAGACGGGCGGGGAGGGGTGATCTCTTAATTGTTTGGGAGTTTTTCTCTCCGTGAGGGCGGAGATATCAGGAGACTCGGGCTGGGGAGAGTTCCTATCTCTCTCTCTCTCTCCCGGTTTCGAAGGAGGGTAGACGCAGCCGCTGCTTGGGGAAAGGAATTTTCACGGCTGCTGCCAGAGCCCAGCCCAGAGCTGCCTCTTCTGCCGCAGGCTGAGCCTCTGTTCGTGAGAGCAGCCACTGAACTGGGACCTTACTGACACCCACTTCACTAAAAGAGAGAACTATCACCGTCTACTTGGATGCTCGGGATCCTGAGCTCAGCTTTCCCTGCCCTGCTGGGAACCCTCTCACACCCTGCCTGCCAAGACATCCTGCCGGCACAGTTTGCTGTTTCCCGAGGGCCCTGCTGGGGCACCGGGATCGCTGCCCGGGGGTTTGTGCAGCGACGCGTCTCTCCCATCCCTCCGCCTCAGCCGAGCCGCCATTGCCACGTGCCCCCCGAGCCCGCCCGGAGCGCCCCCTGCAGGCACGTGGGGATCACCGCACCCGCCCTGCGCACCGGGAGCCGCCAGCGCCCCTGCCGGCCGTGACCGGAACTGCAGCGCAGGGAAGGTGCCGCAGCCGAGCGGCGTCACTGGGTTCGGTTCTGTTCGGGGTCAGTGCCGGAGCTGCTGTTGTTTGTTTGCTTTATCATACATACTAGTAAAGAACTGTTATTCCTGCTCCCATAGCTTTGCCTGAGAGCCCCTTAATTTCAAAATTCTAATAATCCGGAGGGAGGGGGGTTACATTCTCCATTCCAAGGGAGGCTTTTCTGCCTTTTGTAGTAGACACCTGTCTTGTAAACCAAGACACCTGGCAGAGCCCTACCCTGCCTTCCCTTGGGAAGGAAGTCCTGGAAGAGGAGTAGGGTGGGGCAGAAGTGGGAAGGGAAGGGAACAAGGGAGAGGCTGTGCAAATGGAGCAGCCCAGGGGAGGGAGCAGGTGCATGCAGGGCCATGGGCAGGGGAAGAAGCGCTCAGCTGGGACATGAAGGTACTTTGACAGAGGATCAGCCCTGACATCACATGGTGCTTTCAGTTTCTTAGGAAGCAACAGAGACAGAGCCTTGGATCTTCTGGGATGGCTGGGACAGATGCCATGGCACAGCAGCAGACCACGGCTGACAGCCCCAGCCAGATCTGCGTTTCATGAGCACTTTGCAGAGCAGAATGTCTGCAGTGCTGGTGTCTCCGTGCAAAAGCTCCAGATGCTGGGCTCCTCCCTGGCCCCCTAAATGGGAATGCTGCACTACAACAGCAGGCAGATGGTGAATGACCTGACCCTGTAGCACTACGAAATCACCTCCAGCTGCTTTTTGTGCAGTATACCAATATGTAGGTGCAGGGTGGGGTGAGGGAGGTGAGTGAAGATTTGTCCAAAGGGGGGAGGGGCTGTGGGTGCAGATCACGGTGGTTCCTGGAGAGGGATCCTGGCCAGGAGTGCAGGCAGGAGGGAAAGAGCCAGGTGGCTGTGGCTGTGTGTGCACCAGGGACATGTGAGAAGGTAAGAAATCATCAAGTCAGGTCATGCCCTGGTCCTCACTGACAGCCTGATGAGCGGGCCTGCTGGAGCTGCAGGGTCATGGGGAAGGATGTGGAAGTCACAGCACATGCAAGAGTATACAAGGGGATTTGTGCAGCTAATACGATCAGGAAGGCTGGGTGAAGATTGCTGGAGGATGGCTTCTTCTCACAAATATGAGGCATAAAGGACAATGTCTTCCTGTTGTTCCAGACATAGACTGAGGAGCTGGTGACCAGCCCTCACACATCTCTGACAGATGCTTCTCAAGGAGCACAGAGGGGAGGTCTCACCTCCCCTATGCTAAGGTGCCTGAGGAAGGAGCACTGCAGGGCTGGGGGAAAGCAGGACTGCAGCACACGGGTCACACACTGCCACAGCAGCACCACATCAGGTGGCAGGAGCTGCCCTCGATCCCAGGAGAGGGACAGACCCTGATGGTGGGCCAGGCAGGCTCAGTGCCCAGGCCAGCCTGGTTCCATCCTGCAGGATCAAGGAGCAGGGCCAGAACCACTCTTGGTGCTGGGGATGCTGCTCACGTTCGCAGACTTCTCCTGCCTCCAGCAGGTCAGGCCTTTGCCGGTCCTGGCAAAAGGCACTGTCACACCCACACACAGAGCAAACAACCTGGGACTGATTCTGGCTGTCACCTGCAGAGTCAGATGTGCCTTTAGAACCTGTTACTCACAGCAATTCTTTTTCCTCCAGATGAGTCTCATCACGTTCACTGCACTAACTCAGCACACATTGCACCATTTCTTAAGTTCCTGGAAAGGCAAATTCCATTTGCTCTCATCCCTAATTTGTTCTTGCCAAACGTTTCAACTGCCTGTGGCCACTTTCCTCCCTGCTGCAACACCCAGACAGAGTGGCATCAACACAGGTTTTACTCAAAAAAAGGTGAGCAGCCAACAACATTTTGGGAAACAGCTGTCTTGGGAAACAAACCTTCACGTCTGGAACTTCCAATTGCAAAATATAACCTAAAAACCAGTGGGTGAAACAGCTTGGAGCTCCAGGAATTGCTCTGCATGGCCACCCCAGTAGCTCTCCTGCCCAGGGGATACAAGGATGAACCAACGCCTTCCCTCTAGTGGCAGTGGCCCAAGTGGGTCATATGCCTGTATAGAGAGATCTGTATGAAAGAGATGGTGAGCCTCAGGCATGGCCACTGCTTGTTTCAGGTCCCAGGGTACAGGAAGTGCCAGTCAATTATTTTTTCTCTGATGGCAGTGATGCTCACAAGGCTCTGATCTTCGATGCCAAGCTGTGTAGTGCTTCCCTGTAAATCCCAGCACACCCCTGCAAGTAGCACCCAGTGCAAAACACCCCATTCTGATCTAAACTGGCTACATGTGTTACAGGACCTTCCAGAAGTATATCTTCTGGAGACAACCTAACACCTTCTGAAGGTACCTTACCTGGTAAGAGCTGTCACTCCAAGCAGGAGCCCCTTCCAGAAGCCAGTCACCCCTCCCACCTGCAGAGCCACCTCCCTGGTGCAGGTGACCTCCAGTGCTCCATCACAGGCCTCAGCTTTGGGCAGAAGTCACCAGGGACCATCATCTACAACTATACCTGAAACAGGCACCTCAGCAAGGCTGACCAGGTGCCCACCAGATCCCTCTTCCACTTGGAAGTGCAACCCAGGGTTGTGCAGACTGTGCCTCTCCCCCACTTCATCCACCTTGCAGGTACAACACCTACAGGGACCTGGGAGTCCCAATCCACCATCCCTCAGCCTGTCAACCTCCCAGGACCTCTCCAGCTTCTTGGAGACCTGTCTCCAGACAAGTCCAAATTCTCCCTTTCTGTAGCAGCGGGACGAGATGGTGAGTGCTGCTACCTTCCCTAGAAGCATCTTCTGTCAACGGCATTTGGGCAGGCACACCCAGTCTCACTCTCTCACACACCATGGATAGTAATCAGCAAGCAAAACATGGGAGGGTCTCCTGTCTGGCATTCCAATGAGGGTGTATTGAGATCCAACACTGAAGAGGTCCAGGGATTGAAAACTGGATACAGTGGAAGGTCCAGGGTATAAATACATGGAAAGAGGGGGCGGAGAGGAACATCAGGGCCAATGATCTGAGAGCACAGGGGTGGTACAAAGGGCAGGAACCAATGGGGAGTGCCAGGGTGGTTAGGTGGGGATACACAAACCAATGGGGAAACAGGAAAGGGAGAACTTTCTGGAACCGAGACATATGTGGGTAAAGGAGTAGGGAAAGCCAATGGGCCAATGGGGAGAACAGAATTGGGATAAATTAACACAGTGCTGCAGAGTACCATGGAGGAGGTGTCTATTTTCACCCTAATTAGGGGGTGATGCCTAGAGCCTGCTGTGCATCCCTCCAGGGCATTACCACTGCCCTTTTCCCGTTTTGCCCTTTGCCCTTTTGAGTAAGCTCACAGGCCGCCACACATTTCCTCCAAAATCCCCTGCTCTCCTCTGTGTTCCTCTGGTTTTCTTTAGCATCCTCCATCTTTCTCTCTTTCCCCAAGCTCCAGCTCCACACCACCAGCCTCTCCTTGCCCCCACACTCCTCCCAGCTACTATGGGGACCTCTGGGCACTATCACAGCCCAGCAGGTCAGACCTCAGCTCCCTGGGAGAGTTTCCAGCCCTTTGCACCTCTGACAGCTGTGGATGATGTGGGCTGTCCCTGCTCTGTTCCACCAGGACAGGAGCTGGCCAGCTGTGCCTGCCCACCATATGAACCACGCTGGGATGGGATGCAAGAGGTCAGAGCTAGCCTATTCTATTATATCTGATTATATTAGCCTGCTATGTTAATAGCAAAGTGTGCTCCAGAGATAACCCAGGAGACTGGTCATCAGCACAGCTCTTTGACCCAGTCATCCCTAGGGACATCATCTCCGGATGTGATCAAACACCAGGAAGACTCAGACAATACCCACCTGCATCCCCATATGTGGTGTGTGAGCCTTGCAAACAGGACACTGCATGTGAAGTCTGGCAATCTTCATGACCTTCAGATCTGCCAGTTTCTGAGCCCTCAGAAAGGCTGCCAAAAGCCTGCAATGCCCTCTGAAGCCCAAAGCCCAGGACACACATGGCACCTAAAGCAGAACATTTCTTTGTGTGTGGACACGTCCCTTTTCTGCTGCTAAAGCATCAAAGAGAACGGGCAGCCTGATAGAAACTTATAAAAATTTTGTTGCCTGTTTATCTTGAAGAAGATAAACACCAGCCCATATTCCATGGACCACTTTAAATGTTGGAAGATGATCCTGGAGAGACTGCCCTGACAGACATCTTGCTTTGCGGTCCTGAAGAATTCACCTTCTCGCTGCCCAGAGTGCTTTGGAGAAGGTTATGTTCCACCTTATGTTCACTCCCCATGGGCTCCTTGGTGGTGCAATTCCAGCTTTTCACCTCTACCTAATCCCAGGCAACAGCTCAGTGGAAATTGTTGGGATCCAGGGCACAGAGAATATTTCTCTGCCTGTTTTAAGAAATTCTGACCCTCAGCAGAACACTGCTTTTAACCTTCATGTGTCAATACCGAAGCTGACATCACAAACATCAGTCACTTTTTCATTTCAAGTGTCAGAACTGTAGGCTCAGTTTTCTTTGCAAAGTGCGGGAAAAGTTAACATCATAAATTTCTGAGGGGGAGAGGGTGGTACAGGTCATGTTGCAGTTCAGAGATTCCCACGAGAGATAAGGTCATTGAGCATGAAGCTCGACCAGGTGTCATACTTGTGCCTTATCTTCTCACTGACTGCCTTAAGCAACACAGTTTTGCCCATGAGTCAACCTAGAGAAAATGTCTGGGAAACTCTGGCCAGTGCATCAGGCCTGGACACTCTATGCCTAACTCACTCAAGGCCAAAAAAGCCGTTTTCAACATGTTTAGTCCGTTTACCAGTAGACGAATGGCCAATCCCAAAAAATATCCCTCCAAAACTTTCACAATCCATTTTTAATCCAGTGGATGGTTGGAATATTTGGACTGAATGCCTTCCCAAGGTTTCCTATGAACCTCAAGAACTGGAAATTCTTGGCTCAGTAAAGATTGAATTTTTTATAATATTCAGTCTTCCTGGGTCAAAACAAAATAAGAATGTAATGACAGATGTTACCCTGAATCACATTTTATATATTGTCGCACTAGAGCATGACAAAAATGACACAGACACTGCTCTTCTCCAGGGCATGAAAGAACCCAGGTTTATTAACATTTAGTTTTATATAGGGTTTTGGGAACGACCGTGGATAGGAGGATGAGGTTACCACCTCTCCAACCACACTGGTGAAGGAAAAGGTCCATCAAACCTTCTCCCCCCAGAAGAAAGGAATGAAAACCAAAAAGACAGTTAGCAAAACATGGGCTATAAAATCAGGGCAACATTATTGTGATGGCTTCTCAGGTGGGGTGATGAATCAGGACTCTTTGACTCCATTATCAGAAGGCTTATATTATTTATTAAAATGACTGCATTGTTCAGAAGGCTTTTGGGCTATAGGTGCCCATGTTCAGAGCTAACATGCTTTCTCTCTCATACTTAGCACAAGACTCCTAGAATGCTTAGAATTCCAAGGTAAGAATTGTTCACCTCATAGGTTTAAGAGAGGCAGTTCTCATCTCCTCTGTGGGAGACAGAACAGCCTCAGGCAGCTATGTCCTTGAAAAGACACGCACAAAGATTTGTTTTTACAAATCTGCTTAGAAGTCAGCTTTCCCATGGAAGGAAAAATTCGGCAAGTTTCCTTCTACGAAACTTATAAAATGTCT